>JAVLUX010000044.1:20351274-20576274 GCA_032164185.1 Moxostoma hubbsi | reverse complement strand
GCTCTTCACTGACGGAGTCGCAGTTTTGTCTCACCAGGAGTGATGGTCGGACTCTCGTTTATCATAAAAGGAATGAGCGTTACACCAAGGCCTGTACTCTGTAGCGGGATCAATTTGGAGGTGAAGGGTCAGTCATGGTCTGGGGTGATGTGCCACAGCATTATTGGAATGAGCTTGTTGTCATTGCAGGTATTTCCTTGATTTCCTGCAAGACAGGAATGTCAGTGTTTTGCCATGGCCAGCAAAGAACCCGGATCTCGATCCCATTGAGCACGTCTTAGACCTGTCGGATCGGAGGGTGAGGGCTAGGGCCCTTCCCCCCAGAAATGTCCGGGAACTTGCAAGTTTCTTGGTGGAAGAGTGGGGTAACATCTCACAACAAAAACTGGCAAATCTGGTGCAATCCATGAGGAGGAGATGCACCGCAGTACTTAATGCAGCTGGTGGCCACACCAGATACTGACTGTTACTTTTGTTGTTTAATTTTGACCCACCCTTTGTTCAGGGACACATTATTCCATTTCTGTTAGTCACGTGTCTGTGGAACTTGTTCAGTTTATGTCTTAGTTGTTGAATCTTTTTATGTTCATACGAATATTTACTCATGTTAAGATGAAAATAAAAGCAGTTGAAAGTGAGAGGACCTTTCTTTTTTTTGCTGAGTTTATTATTCTAAAATGTGAAAAAAAAATAATAATTTAAGTGACTCTAAACTTTTGACTGGTTGTGTGTGTGTGTGTGTGTGTGTGTGTGTGTATACAGTGAGGAAAATAAGTATTTGAACACCTGAGAAATTCAATGTTAATATTTGGTACAGTAGCCTTTGTTTGCAATTACAGAGGTCAAACGTTTCCTGTAGTTTTTCACCAGGTTTGCACACACTGCAGGAGGGATTTTGGCCCACTCCTCCACACAGATCTTCTCTAGATCAGTCAGGTTTCTGGGCTGTCGCTGAGAAACACAGAGTTTGAGCTCCCTCCAAAGATTCTCTATTGGGTTTAGGTCTGGAGACTGGCTAGGCCACGCCAGAACCTTGATATGCTTCTTACAGAGCCACTCCTTGGTTATCCTGGCTGTGTGCTTCGGGTCATTGTCATGTTGGAAGACCCAGCCTCGACCCATCTTCAATGCTCTAACTGATGGAAGGAGGTTGTTCCCCAAAATCTCGCAATACATGGCTCCAGTCATCCTCTCCTTAATACAGTGCAGTCGCCCTGTCCCATGTGCAGAAAAACACCCCCAAAGCATGATGCTACCACCCCCATGCTTCCCAGTAGGGATGGTGTTCTTGGGATGGTACTCATCATTCTTCTTCCTCCAAACACGGTTAGTGGAATTATGACCAAAAAGTTCTATTTTGGTCTCATCTGACCACATGACTTTCTCTCATGACTCCTCTGGATCATCCAAATGGTCATTGGCAAACTTAAGACGGGCCTTGACATGTGCTGGTTTAAGCAGGGGAACCTTCCGTGCCATGCATGATTTCAAACCATGACGTCTTAGTGTATTACCAACAGTAACCTTGGAAACGGTGGTCCCAGCTCTTTTCAGGTCATTGACCAGCTCCTCCCGTGTAGTTCTGGGCTGATTTCTCACCTTTCTTAGGATCATTGAGACCCCACAAGGTGAGATCTTGCATGGAGCCCCAGTCCGAGTGAGATTGACAGTCATGTTTAGCTTCTTCCATTTTCTAACGATTGCTCCAACAGTGGACCTTTTTTCACCAAGCTGCTTGGCAATTTCCCCGTAGCACTTTCCAGCCTTGTGGAGGTGTACAATTTTGTCTCTAGTGTCTTTGGACAGCTCTTTGGTCTTGGCCATGTTAGTAGTTGGATTCTTACTGATTGTATGGGGTGGACAGGTGTCTTTATGCAGCTAACGACCTCAAACAGGTGCATCTAATTTAGGATAATAAATGGAGTGGAGGTGGACATTTTAAAGGCAGACTAACAGGTCTTTGAGGGTCAGAATTCTAGCTGATAGACAGGTGTTCAAATACTTATTTGCAGCTGTATCATACAAATAAATAGTTAAAAAATCATACATTGTGATTTCTGGATTTTTTTTTTTAGATTATGTCTCTCACAGGGGACATGCACCTACGATGACAATTTCAGACCCCTCCATGATTTGCAAGTGGGAGAACTTGCAAAATAGCAGGGTGTTCAAATACTTATTTTCCTCACTGTATATATATATATATATATATATATATATATATATATATATATATATATACACACACACACACATTATTATGTACATAATATTCATTTCATCACCTTACTGTATGTATGATAGCGATTCAGCACAGAGAAATAACATTTGGCTGCCCTTATACCTGTCCTTTAGGCAACACTCTCCACACGAATGGAACCAGCACACCCTTAAACCACAGACTCAGGTCCTGTGACGGGATATCAGATGAAATGGAGCCTAGCAGAGCATGCAGCGAGCCCTCGTCAAACACACCTGCAAACTCACCCTGAAAGTGAAAAGAGACACTTAACCTTAGTATGGAAAGGACTGTAGTACTGGCTAAAAAGAAACTAAAATAAAATAAATAAATATACTTTGTACTAGTATCTAACTGCAAATTTTTTTGCATAGCACAACATTTTGTTGTAACTCCAGAACTCTGTTTCGTCAAGAGACCACCATATGACACAAATGGTCTGGACTTTTGGCTGCAAATATGTGAGGGGAAACTAAATCCTTTGTGAAAAAATAAACAAAAGTAAGATGTAGTTACATAGCCAAGAAGAAAAACTTAAATTTCAGTCAGGCTTCCCATTGTTTTCTAAGGAACATTTCTCAGGATATTTTGTGTGCCCATGGGTGTAATATTTAAGCAAAAACACATGAGAGGTCATGATATATTATGTGATTTAATATCAAAATGGTGTCTAATCCAATGAATTTAAATGAAAATCGAATTATTAAAATTTTTCAACATTACAATGCATTAAGTTTTTATCAAACAAAGTGGTTTTATACAAAATCCTCACAGCACAGGAGATATTTTTGTCAAATTAAGTGCTACACAACAGAAAATCACAGATGTGCGATATTGCTTTAATACTTTTATTAATTATTATTACTATTATTATCACTTAATTACAGTTAACATTACATAACTATACAGTAGTAATATATTGTTGTCTTTTTTCGCCATTTCACACGTGCATTTATATCAAACTTTTATTTTTTGTGTTTCTGTGAGATTTCGACAGTAGTTTTTCACCTCTGGATAAGCAGTTCTTTACATGGTCCAGTGCAATTATTAAACGCCATTGAATGATAAAAAAAAATTCACTGCGCTACCACCTCTAGGTGTGAATTAATTTTCAAAAAAATTTGCAGTCTGACAGTCATCATTGTCTAAAGTTCACACTAGAGCAATGTTGTAATGAAAAAATTGTATTTTGACTATGAAAACTTAAACTATTTTGTTAGAGCAAGATGAGATGACAGCAGATGAGCACAGAATGTACTCTGCGTGATAGGGCTTCATTCAAGAGTCAATCTTTGATTTTGTTCTTAATGCACAGATGCCAGCAGTGAAAAAACTATGCAAATTTGTGTATTTTACACCTAACCCGAGTCCCAATCGTTACGGATTTTGTACATGCAACAAAATCATTGTTAGCGACACAGTCAAGCAGTTTTATTATACTAAAAGATTTTCCAGGACAAATCAATACTTTCCAGGACATTTAGGAATTTGTCATTTTCCATGACTCAAAAACCATATTGTAAAATTCCAAGTTTTCCATGACGTGTGGGAACCCTGATAGTAAATGTCCTTTATTAATCAGAAATTGGCAGGTGTGGCTAAACATTCATTTTGGATCATGTCCCATGTGTGCGTAAAACGCCAACTGAATAATTCACCTGATGTCGTAGCCACAAGTATTGCGCTCCACTAAGATTTCCTTCTTTCAGAAGAACGAGGATGTCTTTCAGATAATCTGTGCTGTTCAAAAACTCAATCCATGTGACACCCCTGCAAATAAGCAAATAACTAATGGAGATGAAGACAATACAATTACCCTGAAGAGTATGCCCATACTGTAGATCAAAGTCTAACAAGTGGGTAAAGTGATTAATTCAAAATAGGGCTGGGTAAAAATATTGATTTTCTGATGCATCATGATCTTCATTTGAACAATATCAATATAAATTCTTAAATCCCAAGATCGATTACAATGAGAGGAAATCACTCACATTTGCAATCAAATTTGACTAAATATGACTAAAAATGTCATTGGTTTGCATCTGGCTGGTAAATTGTATAGTATTGTGGGGAAGAAGTTCAGAACTGAGATCATTTCACTGCGTTTTGAGAGTAAAAGTTTAGTTTGACTTGTTCCAATGGGTGTTCAAAGAAAAAAAGTCATAGAATAATGTTTCTTTTAATACCTGTATAAAACAGCATTAGCTGTTATAAATCTATTAAAAAGCTTGTGAAATCAGAATCAAAATGCGAAATCTGTATCAATACCCAGCCCAATACACAATAAAAAGTGGATTACATCACTTTCTGGTATTCTTGCACATATCATTAAAATTTACTGGGATAAGTGGCTTTAATGCAGTTACATCAACCTGACAACAAAGTTGAAAGATTGGATATAACGTTACACAAAAAAGTTCAGTAATTCTATCACAGTAGTCTCATGTCAAAACTTTTGTGTTGTATTGTGGCTATACGTACTTTTAAATCCATGTCTTCTCTTAATGTGTAATGCCCCATGTACTTCCACTCTTAGTGCTAAACTGTAATTGCAGTGGGTGAGCCAAAATATTCTTTGTGGTTATCAGCATTATGCCACAAATGTTGTCGATTAACTTAACTTATATTGAACAGAGAACATTCCATGAAGAAATTGGGATGGACAAAAGACTCATGGCTAGCATTTTTTTTTCAATAACCGATATAAAAATTGTGAATGGTATAGTGGCAGGCTTACTGTACGTACTCAAAGCTGTTAGGTCCATACATGCTGGAGAAGGTGGCAAGCTTAGCTAGGGCCATTTGGATCTGGCAGCATGGGAAACGGTTCGAGGCATAATTTAACATCTCCTCAGCTATGCTGAGAGTGGGCCAGGACGCGGTTAGGCAGTACTGCACCACAAACTGCTCATCCTGTGGGTAATATAGGAACACTTTTATAGGTATGACCTTACTAGCCATACAATTGGATGTGATGAAACAAATAAAGTGATACTGACAGCATTAAAGTGCACATTTCCATCATTGTTGGGTAAATTACTCAAAGTAATCCTCTACAAATAACTTCTCTAAAATTGTAATAAGATTACTTTACTGATTACTTATTAAAAAAACTGAACATTCCCAATTAGTTTTAAGTATCTTTTAAAAACACTTCATTTCATTTTCATTGTCGCACACAAGTCACATTCGTTTCTCCCTTACAATGACTTGTTAGGTGGAGCACAATGCACACACTTTAACTGTCATAAAAACACAAACAGATGTACAATGTGTTTAACATGAAGAAATTTTTTTTTAGAAATGTGTTTAACCCAAGGAACAGTAAGAAGAAATTAACTTAATTGAAAATCAGTAACTGTAATGTAATTACAAGAATTTATAATGTAATGTGTTGCACTACTTTTGACTAAAGACCTAAAGTAAACAAAAAATAAATCATTAATTTGTAATCAGATTGCACCCAACACTGATTAATATTTCAAATGAAGTTGAATATTACCATAATCTTCATCAGGTTGGTTTTAGCCTCTTCAGTAAGCTCAGTCCATTCACGGCTTTGAACACCGCCTGTTGCCGAAATAAGCTTTTCCAGCACAACGTTGAGCTTAACCTTATACACCAGCTACAACAAACAAATTAACTTTTATTTACCAAGAGAAACCAAAGACAAATCTGAAACCTAATAAAACTAAGTTGGCAGCTTTACCTCAACGTCAAGCTCAAAGGCTTTTGCAAATTTCTCTGCTTCTTCAAACTTGTGCTTGTACAGAAGTTTGTTCAGTCTGGAGACAGCAGACAGAGAATGAGTGTGTGTGTGTGTTTAAACGAATGCTCAATGGCATAGCAGACAATGGCAAATAACTGATCTGTAGTGTTTTTACTTAATAAATTATTCAAAGTTCAACAAAATGTAAACTAGTAAAAATTGGACACGCATACTCATTCTTTGTTAAGACTTCAAAGTTTTAGATGAATCATCAAGTAATCAAAGCTATGAAAAGACACTATGTAGTAACATAACAATATTACACAAACCAATCTTTTTTTTTTATACATGTATAAAAAAAGGCTTCTTCAAAGTAGCCACCTTTTGCCCTCATTACAGCTCTGCATACTCTAGGCTCTATACTCTAAATTAGGAGCACACTGGAATGCTTTTTAAACAGTACTGAAGGAAGTTCTATGTATGCTATACACTTGTTGGCTTTGAGAAACATTCAATCTGATGTGTCAAAACCTTTGACTGGTAGAGTATGCAAGTAACATGAAAATGATGCATAGAAAACATAGCATTTTCAATTCCGTTTGTTGATGCTAATGGCACAGAAAATACACAGCTCAGCTTTAACCTACAGTGGCAATTTAATTAAACTACTTAGTCTTATGAGCACACCTGTTCTCTGGGAGCGCCTCTGTGAAGCATCTTATCACAACAGTCGACACTGGATCTTCACAACTGCTTTCAGAAAAACAAATAGCATTCAGACAATCTTTTTCCTTTAGCTAGCTGAAAATATGATGAATCACTGTAACCTATGAACACCAAATGTATAAACGCAAGATTTAATGCATTTATAATATTTACACTGTGTAAATCCAGTCGGTTACCTTGTTGTGTCCACCAAAATCCCCTCCAGCAAATAGATTGTGTCCTGTACAAGAATTGAATTTATTAATTAGCTTATTAAGTTATGCCAACTGAACATTTGGAACAATGTAACAGTGAATAAATGTTATTATTACCATACTGATACCCTTTTGAATCAACCAAGATTCAGTAGAAACTTCTAGTGAGTAGAAAACCTCCATAGACGGCAATGACTGTACCACAAGCTTCTTAGCATGAGCCTAAAGACAGATACTAATGTTTATAACAACACATTCAAGCTGATGCTTCTATTATAGTGTGACTATCACACACTATTCTCTACATTTCAACAAAACCTCAATTGTAGTTTAGGGTATAATAGTATTTAGGTGACAAACCAACCATCCAATAACTTCCTCAAGCTGGCCTCACATGCAATGTTATATAAAAATAAATAACTTCATAATAAACAATAACAAATACATGAAATACACACCTTATTTTCTTCAACAGACAAGGTCATGATTTTCATGCTGTTGTCATCTTGCCTGGTTACAATAAAAGACAAGTTTGTCAATATGTGGATTGAAAATTAAAAATACACAGCCTGCTTCTGTGAGTCATTTAAAACCATTTTCAAATAATTTAAAAATCAGAGATACTTGCGGTGTAATAGACGAGGAGTTTCTATCTGATATCAGTAAAAAATCAACAATGTATTGATCCGGCCAGCAGCAAAGCATGATTAACGAGTGCAAGTCCAACAAGCTGAGCATGCCCTTGAGAAGAACAGAGAACAATTCTGAGATTTTAGGACAATCTACACATTTTTTTACAAAGATAATAATAATCTATTAAATATAGACATTTAAATTAAACTACATTATTGAAATAATTTATTGTACATTCATAGGCCTCAACAATCAGGATTTTTTTTTTCTTACTGCTGGTTGAGGAAATACTAAATAAAATAAAAATTTTCAGCTCCCTATTTTTACACATGGTCAATACACATGTAATTACAGAAAATCATAATTTGCAAGGCATAAAAACATGTGCATAGTCAACGTTTGCAAAATCTAGTGACAACACAGCATTTGTTTGTCTTGTGGAATATACTTAAATGTCAGCCTGATTTTTGGGGAAGAACTAAAAAAAAATATACATGAATTATTATGATATTATGATAAAAAGATATTATCATATAAAAATGCTAAACTTTTTTCAGATTCTGCAAGGATTACAGAACATTGACCAGAATATCACTCTCCCAACACCGGTTTATCTTCTTGAGTGCTCATAATGCTTTGGCTCATCAAGAACACAAAAGGTACAGTAAATGAATGCTTTCCATAAGCAAAGCTCTCACCTCTTCGTTAAGGGCAAAAATCAAATTATCCACAACTTGAATTTTCTTCACCCCTTTAAAGACAGAACATCTTCATCAATAAAAATCCTTTATCACAGATTGGAAAAACACTGAACACAGTGGCCCTAATAAGGGTTTGGACACTACGTCACACTTAAAAATGTATGAATGCCATTGCACTAGTTAAAGGGGCAGGTTGTAAGATTCAGAAACTCCTTTTATTAGTGACACCTGCGGCAGTTAAGTGAACTGCAGCCAGCTACCTGTTGCTCGTGTTCGCACTTGTGCACACATTCCATAGGGACGCGAGTGAGCAGACAAAACCATTGTAACGTACAAAGAGACTGAACGTGATCCACCGGCATCATGCTGACAGATGAGGTAGCATTATTAAAATTAAACATTTATGATTGTTTTACTACAAACTTTGAGAATAAAATAATAGTAGTATGTTTTGAATGTCATATGTTGTACGATAAAGAAACCAGCGGATTTGCTTAAATTGATCTTAATTCTGTTATTTCATTGGTTCTTGTTTCATTGTCATATTATTAGTTCAGTCTTGTGATTGGTTGTCTTATTTATTTGTTACACGTGTCTGTGTATTTAGCCCTGATATTTGCCATTGTAAAGTGTCAGGAATTGTTAATGTAATGTTGCTTTGATGTCAGGTCAAGTCAAATTAAGTCAAGTCTTGTTTAGATCATGTTTATGTTCACGGTTTTTGGATTTCACGTTTATGAATAAACTGCACTTGGGTTCTTCACATTATCATTGTATGCCTCTTATCGCTGAACCGACTATGAACCCAGTAGTTCAACTCCTACGCCTACATCAGGGGAATCGTCCCCTGGAGGAATAAGTAGAGGACTTCTGCGCACTGCCCTGCAAGATTGACTTTAATGATATTGACTTCAAGGACTTATTCCATTTTTAGCCCTGCACAGCCTGCCCCATGCCATGTCACAGGCAAGCCACGGCGCCATGGTCCAGGCCCACGCCTGCCTCGGCCTACGAGCCAGCGCCCACGCCCGCCACAGCCAATGAGCCCACACCCACGCCTTCCATGGCCAGAGTTGCAAGCCTCAACGGCTATTTTTTCCAATCCTGCCATTCCTAACTCATCATGCTATGTTACCACGTCTGCCATGTCAAGTGTCCCTGCCTTGGTCCTCCGATCCTCCGGCTCCACCCTGGCCCTTCTAGCCTTCGGCTACTCTCAGAGCTCCAAGTTCCCCAGCTCTGCCCCTCGAGCCTCTCACGGCTCCACCTTCCATGGCCCCGCCCCTAGAGCCTTACGGCTCCACCATGCATGGAACCACCCCTGGTCTCATGTTCCACGCCCTGTTTTTGCCAGGCCATGCTTTACGCCCGGTCATGCCAGGCCACGCCTCAAGGACCTTGCCACCCCAACCCGCTCCCTATAGAACTCCATGTGTTTTCGTTTGGGCTTCGGGAGCCGCCCCTTGTTGGGGGGATAAGTCATGTTTGCGTTTTGTTCATGTCTTATTTTGAAAGTGTATTTCAGTTAATTTGCCATGTCATGTGACCTGTTCCCTCATGTGATCCTCTCTTGTTCCATGTGTTTTCATTGGTTTGTGTTCATGAGTCTTGTTAACAGTTCTGTTATGTCATTGGTTCATGTTTCATTGTCTTATTATTAATTGAGTCTTGTGATTGGTTGTCTTGTTTACTTGTTATCCATGTCTGTGTATTTAGCCCTGATATTTGCCATATTTGTCAGTGTCAGGTATAGTTAATGTAACTTTGTTTGGTTTTTGAATTTCACGTTTATGAATAAACTGCACTAGAGTTCTTCACATCATCATCGTCTTCCTCTCATTGCTGAGCGAACATTACAATTACATGAAAATTGTTACATATTGCACATTTAACAAAATATCAATCCAAGTGATATTTATTTCAAAGAAAGATGGCTCAAGCACACTTTCCAAGTATTTGTACACTTTCTGATTGTCAAATGCTAATGGAACATTTCCTTAGTTAATGTGATGAAGCACACCTGTGGTTCACCTGTGTGAAATTGAGGGAAACTGAATTCCTACATCCACAATCACCCTGACACCAGTTGGCTAATAGTAATTGTAAAAATGGCTCAGAAAAGTGAGGTTAGTTCTGAGAAAAGGTCTAGGATCAGGGGTGTCACTTGGTTTTTAGCATTTTGTTATTTAATGCAATGCCATTCAAACATTTGTAAGTGTGACTTAAGTTTCCAAATAATTTTAAAAGCCACTGTATCTAAACATAGCGAAAATACATTTAGTACCTGGCATTAAAGCAGAGTCAAGGGCATTAGTGAGAATCAGTGATGTTTGATCATGACCCAGGCTCCAATGTGAAAGAACATTTGTGCCATCAGCCTATTATAAAGATACAAGAGATGTTGGTTTTTAATGCTATGCCAGCTTCTATGGCAATTTTCACAGCGAAATGCAGGTAAAAATAAATAAATGGGTAAATAAAACTTCTGACCAAGTCACAATGCATTTAAAAACCAGATTCAGTATTCAGATAAAGCAATAAATGTGTGTGTGTGTATATATATATATATAACACTTACAAAAGCCTCTCAGAAAGGCCTCATGTGTCAAATGATTGATATTTATGACAATTATGTAACATTTCAAATCCCTTTAACATAGCCTTCTCAGGTAATTAAGAGTCAAGACATTCATCAATATTAATGAATACTAACTTTAATATCTTGAATGAGCCTAAAACGGGAAGCACTCTAAGGCACATATTCCTTTTAAACTTCTTCATTTCCATCTCTTTCCTAGGGCTAAGCATCAACCCTGTGCTCTCTTTTAAGACTCTTATTTATACCCTACTTATATAAATTAATTTAATACTTTAAATATTTAATTCCTTTCCCACCAATTCTTACCCCAATCAGAAGGTGGATTGTGCTTCCAAAGCAAACCAGATCTGCCGAGATGCAGCCATCTTCATGAAACTCTTTGGTTGAGTAGAAGTTCAAGACAATGTTCGCTTGGATCTGAAAGATATAGAAACAAACCATTGAGACAACCATGTGAATTATGACCAGCTATGGCAAATAAAGAAAATCTGCTAGAGAAATCAGAGGCACCAACCTCATTTAAGGCCCCCAGATCAGTGTTTTCAATTGCTTTAAAAAAAATAAAGAGAGAGAATGCTTAGAATTTATGACATAATATACAGCTAATTTTTTCAAATACGGGTGACTTTCATGAAACCTGCCAAGAAAATATCTTGGTCACATTTAATCACAAATCAATAAAAAAAAATTAGAAAAAAGGAAATTAGATTTTGCTAAATTTTTGATAAATTATATCCTATATATAGGCCCATTAAGATTTTTGCACTGTGACATTATTTTCAGGATACACAATTCTCATTATCGTAATGCCCCCACATGTGTTACTTTCAAAATAACAATTATTTCCAATGAAGATTCTCATTAACTTAACATCCCCCCCCGTATTACAGTCAAAAAGATGCAGTTATTTAAATCAAAATCAACAAAAATTTAAGTATCAAGGGTACTACTACATAGAAATATTTTAAAATTAAATGTTTCATGTTGAAGTAAGGAGAGTATAATAATTACAATCTTTTTTTCACATTTAGGTAATGAGAAATTGGGTAAAATGTGCATAACTGTCATAAAAATAAGGTCACAATTTAAAAAAAAATGAATGGCTCTAAAAATAGGCTTAATTTTCTATATGCAAAATATATTTCTTTGTTTCTTTTCATTTTGTGGAAATAAATAATTTTGACAAAAATAGGACCGGAAAATTTTTTGACAGGTTACGTTTGAATCACAGTTATACACATTTTTGGATTTGACTCAAACCTCTCTGGATCTTTCCCAAAACGAGATTGGATATGTGTAGGAAACCATTGTGAACGATAAAGAAGAGATCATACATTCCTAAAACATGAAGCAAACAAGGTTTTAATGGCAATAAAAGAACAAATACAGACCATGACAATATTGTAGTCAGTGGCCATGGTATTTTATTTACTATACATGTCTGTAAATATTTTCATATTAATACACTCACCTGGGAATCCAGGTGTCTCATGTAATATCAAGCTCTTAAATGTTGTTGCATCACCATCAGAGGCATTTTGTTGTTGCAGTGACTGGATAAACATTCAATATCACAAAGGTTCTTTGTTAGAGGAATCAAATCAGCAGACAAAAATTATAGATGTGTGAATACCTTTACTTGTACTATAACTTACTTTGGTAAGCACAGTCTTTTTCAGAGGGACAAAAATGATGTGCAGACTGCCATTTCTCTCTCCGACCAGCAGAAACTGTCCTTGAGGGCAAACGGTGACTGCATCTACCAAAGTGTCTAAATATAACAAATATTTTGAAATATTCGAATATCAATAATAGATTTCAATAAGAGTTTTGCTTTATGTCAGTTGATCATTTGATCATTGAATGAAAGATCTTGAGTTACCAAAATACAAGTGAATCAGAACAGTTTGAAAACCAGGATCAAAGAGAACCACAGCATTGTCGGCCACAACAATACAGCAGTTTGGATTACTGGAAGCATACACCTTGGGATTAGACAACACCTGCAGAATAAATCAATCAATCAATCAATAAATACAAAGCATTATTAACTTCATTTGTTTAACACCTTTAGATATTTACAGATAATTAAACAAGCAAAAATATATATATTTATATATAATGTGTGGTTCTCGCTCTCGGTGTGTGTCACTACTGCACCACTAGGATATAGAGCGCAGTAGGGATTGGGCATTCCAAATTGGGGAGAAAATCCCCCCCCATCCCACATATATATATATATATATTATATATATATATTATATATATATATATTCAACCACAAATGCTGATATTAAATAATGCACTAACAAAGCAGAATTTACCAAAAACTTAATTATTATACATAATTATTGGTAAATGAAAGTGTACAAAAATAGTTTTTAAAACCGGTCCTTTAAAAAACAAACAAATAAATGTATAAAATAATTAGTAAAAACTACTGCGGTGGTATGATGGTGAGTGATAATGCTAATGTGATAATCTAGAGCTATGAACCTCTAGATTATCGTTTATTTTTGTTTACCTTTTCGGAGGATGAGATTTTAACCAGGGTGTCCACTTGATATAAGGCGTTCCCGGACTCTTGTTCGGCATCGCTGTACAGACGGAGTGTGTTCGTGTCCTCGTTCAGCAGAAGTTCAACATTATTCCACATTCTTCACAAGTGACAGTTCGACATCTACCACGTCGAAAGATGAACAGGCAATATTCACTTTACGACTCTTATTTCACTTCGATTCAAAACGATTAGTTTCATCCAGCTTCATTAATTAAAATAAAACTATTGCTGCATAAAATACAAACAGCAGCAAGTGAAAACAAACTACGCAACGAACATTGAAATTTGGCGCCAAGATGAAATAATATTTCCGGTTGTATCGTTCACATTTCCTGATGCGAAATGACGCAAAAAAATTATAATTATATATATATATATATATATATATATATATATATATATATATATATATATATATATATATATATAAAAACTATTAAATATTAATTAATATTTAGAATTAATATGAATATTAATTTTATATATATATATATATATATATATATATATATATATATATATATATATATATAGATAATTATAATTTTAAATAACTATTAAATATTAATTAATATTTAGAATTAATATGAATATTAATTATATATATGTATATATATATATATATATATATATATATATATTTGTTTGGCGTAAAGAAAACTCTAAATTGTTGATTTCACAAATTATTGTATCCTCAAATAGAGACTTTTAACTTGTAAAAAAAGAAGACGAAGAAGACCCTTTCAAGGCGAGTCAGTCCACTCGGCGGCCATCTGAGCGTTCCGCTTGCGAGCAGATATTGTCTATGTAAAAAGCAGGATAAAAGTACAGCTCTTATCTACTTAAGGGAAAGACAGTAATATTAAAAACGATTTGACAGGATTACAGTAAAAGAACATATTTAAAATCAGTGGTAAAATTTGACAACGTTGGTATCATAAATTGTGCTTATTTAGCTCAGATCATCACGCTAAAAAAAAAAGCTATTTTTAGGCTTGTTCAGCTAATGCGCATGCGCGTTCCTGACGGGCGCTGTATATGTTCAAAACATAATTGACTGTTTTTCCTGTAAAGCGCGACTATATTTACATTCATTGTACGTTGGGCGTTCCAGTGTCTCCCAATCATTTTCATAGAAGTGATCAGTCTGCTAAATAGTCTGTTTTAACTTGTACTTGACCTACAACTATTTGAAGCATTTTTTGGGGGGATTATTCTACTGCACATGCCTAAACAAGTGAACTAATCATCTTTTGTTTTTAATGACTAAAATATTTAAGAAGTGTTATACATATATATACACACACACACACAGTACATTTATCAAATTAGAAGCATCTTTACTAGTGTTCTCAGACTTTCAAACCCCACTGAATGAACATGAAACAAGACAGCCAAGGACAGAGTGTCTGGTAGATGAATCTTTTGGTAGACAATTTTATTTGAAAACAGCATGTTAATATTTATTGACTCACTGCTTTATTCTTCAAGCAGTTTAATTTTCAAAAACATACAGCTGTGTCTGGTTTACAGAAGGTCCAAACAGCCCTACATTTCCCACAGATGTTTCTAAGGAGTTCAAAATATTCTTCAGTGCCAGACACTTTTTTTTTTTTGAGCAGCACAAAAGCATTAACAAATAACACACAGAATATTTTTTCCACTTATTAAAAGATGGGTTTCTCCATAAGGTTTTCCCTCCCTTGACTTCTATACAAATATATGCATTGCAAACATAACCTGGAAAAAGCAGTTGATCACATAACAGAAGAGATTGGAAGTTTATACAGCACATACCCAAACACCACAACTTTTAATAAAGTAACAAAAGCAGTAATGTGATGTAAATTGTTTTCTAATTTTTTTGTGCAAAACTTTAACCCTCCAAGTTTCAGAAAAAGTTTCCATGTGAAAATAAAAATTGCTCTAACAGTCATTCAATGATTGAAACATATCTGTGAACTCATTTTTTTGCTCAGAATAAATGATATATTCACAATTCTAAAACAATATACTCTCTTTATGGTAATATTTATTTTCCAGTATCCAAACGGTTAAGAGAAATGCTGTTGAGACATTGAGAAGGCAAGCTTTGAACTAAAGTCCAAAGCCTTCTACACATCAGTCATCTTCGCATCTCATGGTTACCCATCTATACCTGCATATGAAGAATGAGCGTTCAGTACAATGTACTTTCATAGGAACCCCATGACCTTTAAATAATTTTTCCTCCAAACAGTCATTCTGTGCAACAAATGCCATTGATGACCTAGATGACTCTAGATGCTTGATTTAAAGTGACTGAAGATTTAGGCTTTTATGGAGTATGATGGTAAACACACAAGTGAAAACAAACCACACACACACTTCTACATAGTCTCTTGTGCACTGTTTGATTCAAGGCATTTACAGTATTGCAAGTTTAAATGTTGCACAAAGGGGGAAAAACAGAACCCTAGAAAGTCTGATCATCATTGCAGGAATCCGTCCAGTGACCAAAGACCTCGCAGATGTCACAGTAAGGTCTTTCATCACTGGGACTGCCATGGTAGGTGGTGTGCGGTGGAGATTCTAGCATCTGGTCTTGGGTGGGACAGTCTTCAGTGTCATGTAGGTCAAAGCAGTCACATATGTCACAGAAGAGACGGGGAGGGGGCTTCTTCTTAATTGCTGCCTCAGCATGACTGCATAGACATGGCAAGAGTCTTAGACACTAGGTAACCAACTTATTGATTATTATTATTATTATTATTGATTAACTGATTTTCGCCAATGAACGTATGAAACCAACTATTGGCACTCATTTCTGTATGAAAATTAAAATAATTAATTCAATCAAGTCTTGGGGCTGTATGGTGAGAATAAAAATACTACTAAAAAAATAAAAATCACCTGTTTTGGCTGTCCATTTCACCAGCAGTGTTTCCATTGAGTGCTGCCTCTGCCATCTTCTCTAGTTTAGACTTCAATTCATTATTCTTCTGCTGCAGATCCACAATAACCGAATTCAGGAATTCAACCTGGTCAAAAGACAACAGTTAGTCAACATGAGACATAATGATCACTTTAATGCCTAATCATGCAAAACAATACATTTAATTTATCCACCAAAAGGCATTTATGTTTACTACTGCACTGCAATTCTTGCTAAGCTTGCGATGGTTAAACATTAGCTTGTAGTTTTACACCTTGATCATCCATTTTAAATTTACTATAATCTGTTCAATAATTGAAAAAGTACAGTTTATGGAATATTGACATTTAAGTGCGGATTAAATGGTTGATTTCTCTAAAAAATTACCACTGATACAGTATATGATTTGAGCACTTCAACTTTTCATTTTCAATTACTTAACACAAATTATATATACACCGATGAGCCTAAACATTATGAACTAATATGCTGTTGAACCTCCGTGTTCCCAAAACAGTGCCGACCTGCTGAGGCATGGACTCAACAAGCCCCCTGAAGGTGTCCTGTCCAGGGTTTCCCAGCAGAACATTGCCTAGAGCATCAAACTCCCTCCCCACTGAAGGTCCAGTTCCAATACTCACATGCCCATTGTTGGCGTTTTTGATAGTGGATAGCTGTCATCATGGGCACTCTGACTGGTCTGTGGCTACGCAGCCCCATACACTTCAGTGTGCGACGCACTGTGTGTTGTGACGCATTCCTCACATTACCATCATTTACATTTTCTGCGACTTGTGCCACAGCAGACATTTTGTCGGTTCGGACCAGACGGGATAGCCTTCGTTGCCCTCGCGCATCGATGATGTCACCAGTTTGTGGCTTGTCCCTCCTCGGACCATTGTCAATAGGTATTCACCACTGCTAATCGGGAGCACTCTGACCTGGTAATCTGGCCATAACAATTTGGCCCTTGTCAAAGTCACTCAGGTGTTCCCTACAGCCCATTTCTCCTGAGTTCACAACACGCTGACTAAGAGAACTGATTGTTCACTTCATCTAAATCTACCCAGACCTTGACTTGTGGCCTTGTTAGGATATGATCAACGTTATTCGCTTCTCATGCGAGTGGTCATAATGTTTTGACTCAGTGTATATCCGCAAATAAAAATTATATAAATAATAATACATTTTTTTATATATGGTATACTGCAAATTGTTGCAATTTGTTTTTGGTCCAGTTTGTCCAGCTAAGTTATTTTCATTCATTTGTAGTTGTTCTAGGGATGCTAAATATGTGGTGACCACATCGCTTAATGGGCTGCTATTAACAATCGTTCAGACAAAATTAAATATTAAGAGGTCAATGTTGTTTCATTGCCTATTTAAGATTAGTTCAATCTTTGCGCTAGCGTTAACTTAGAGATAGTAACAGATTATGACAAAAATATAACTGTTCTGCATACCTGACGCCCAGCGTTCTCCTTTGCTTCCCGCAACTGATTCAGAGCAGAATCATCTGGTAGATTGAACACACACACACACACACACACACACACACACACACACACACACACACACACACACACACACACACACCTTAAATCAACCAAACTCATCAAGGAAATAAACAAAAAAAGCTTGAATGCATGTAGATTCTACTCATAATATGCAAGTTGAGTTAGGTTTCTAAACGTAACAGTAATTTGAAAGTTAAATGCATATCATCTATACCTTTGCTGTGTTCCAAAATTATTTGAAAAATGAGACAACATAATTAGGAATGGCTTTGGCAGTTGGTTTCTCATCTTGATCACTTCGATCACTTATGTGATTTGGAACAAACACCTTTAAAATGGAAAATCTACAGCTCTTTTTTATTTTTATGAAAATGGGTACTTGTGGTATTTAGATCCTAAATCTGACCAAAATGCAACTGTAAAATTGCAGTCTGGAAGAATTTAATGCAAATCCAAATAAAACAAATGATGTGTAGTTTTAGTGAATTGCTCATATGTTACTTCAGAGAGTCTGCTTTTGCCATGAAAAGTAGCACTTTGACATAACATCCAAAATTAAAACGATCATTTAATAGAGTGAATAGGAGGCAAAGTGCGACACAAATTATCATTGTGTATATTCTTAAATTACTAAAAGTCAGCATTAAGTTCATACTAAACTAGTATGGGATGATGGGTTTTTGTAGTTCTGACCATTTCTGGGGGCGTGTCATAACTCATGTGGAAAGCAGTGGTGGGAAACACTATGGAACAATATACAAAGTGCAATGACGAAAGCATCTGAGGCGAATCGTGTTAAAGGGGTGAAGAATGTCATGATGAATCAAATTTTCCTTGATATTTTGACATATAAGAGGTCATTCCACTATAAAAACAAACAGTACATTTCAGAACTCAAATCTTAATCCTCATTGCAATAAAAATCATTTATAGAAACAAAGCTGCAAAAATGGCTTGTTCTCTACTTCCGAGACTTCCCTAAGTCAATAGGTGGCCCATTAATTCATGACTGCCTCTACATCATCAATGCCACTTTATGTCATTGCACATCGCCCACTGTGGCTAGTTCGGAAACAGAGAGTGAGCAGGACAAACAAGCCTGGTGTAGCCAGCTAACTATTCCTGAACACCAAAGGGGATCCATCTGGACCCAATAATTTTTGCATATAAACATCCACTACACAGACCTTTGACCATTGTCATGTATCTCTCCCTGCTTTTAAAAGATGCGGCGTGAAGTTACAACTGTGAAAAGGAGACCCTGTTTCATTTAGCTGCTGCATCTTGTTGTTTTGACCACAAACGCATCCAGGACGTTTGTCTTTTACACACCTGGATTTTAATGTTTGTGTCGGTAAACATCCACTAGATGGAAGTCTTTGACAGTTTGGATGTGTTTCCAGTGATGTTCGCCTCGTTCGCCAGTGCACATCACTATGATACAGTACAGTATGTGTGTGTGCGTCTTATGTGTGTTTTTTTCAGCTCATGTCAGCATGGATTGCTTATGAACTAGTCATAATACGATTCAAGCTTTGCAAAGGAACTGTTATTGAAGGATGGGTGAGTTAAAAACACTATTGGACTTGATCGCAAAACCGTGAGTAAACAGATTTATTAATGAATGTTTAATATGTTATGATTGTTTGATAGTTAATGGCACTGCTGCAGTTATATATTCGGATGCAATGTGTTGGATGTGCATTGTGTAAATTGTGAAATTTTGTTTTATAATGTTGTTGAGCTTGTTTATTCTCTTCCTATTGAGTGCAAGTATGGCTGTATTTTGAGGGCTGCACAATGTTTGCCAATCATAACAGTGTGTGTTTACTAAGTTTCTACAGCAAATAGTTTTCCTAACAAATTATGTCCACATGGACAGCAAGACTACGTTGTGAAAATGTAAAATAACACCAAGCTATAGAAAGTCAGTTTTTTGTTTTTTTTTCTTCATCAAACTGTTTGTGTTTCCAGGAGAGTTGGTTATTCGTGTTTTAGAGATATTACAGACATTTAAGTTGATTTTATGTAAAGCTGAATTATGATTCTTATTCAAAGTAAATGTTCAGCATCATCCAATCACTGCCAACCATGTTAAAATAAAATGAAGCATTATACAATTCTGAATCTATGTACTGATTACCATTGTCTCATGTCTCCCAAACATGTTGAGTGGTCCAAACATCATCTGCAGCCTGAAACTGAACTTTTGGTTGGATTTTAGGATTGAATGCACTTAGCTGCATAGAAAGCTATAGAATGTTCCCTTGTTCCCCATTTACTGAATGACTTAACTGCCAGTGTGCTGTCTGTCTGCACTGGTCTCAGAACAGTTCAAAATGCACCGCATGTTCATCCTAAACTCCATAAAAAGCTTCTAAAACCAAAATTTTTCAGCTTTTGGATGAACCTATTTATTCTCAATGTGAAAATGTATATTAAATGAAGCAAAATGACCCACAGATGTGTTTAGAGTTAAGTTATAAAAAAAATAACCAACATATTTTTTCTACTTTTTAGGAAATGCGGTGGCAATTTCCACACCATGTTTATCAGGGCGCTAACTTGTGAAAAATCTACATATTTTTTAAAGCTGCAAATCAAAGGGGCTACTCTTTACAACCAAACAGGTTTCAATGAAAAAACGTACGATTTCTTACCAGAGGCACTTTTGTTGGTGCTGCATCTGTAGGAGCGCTTCATGGAATTTGAAAGCATGCTGTTGTGTCTTGTGACTCAGTGCGGCAGAAATTTAACCCTTAAATGACAGTCTAGAGTCTTGTGCACAGTATTCAGTTGATTCTTATTAAATTAAATTCTGCATTGCGTATAGCGAAACCAAAATACAATGTCCACGCATGTGGATGCCAGGGCGCATAATGTTAAAGGTGGCGCTTAGACCAAAACCAAGTGTCTCAGACAGAGGACCAGAGACAGGATGGAAATTGATCATATAATACTACATTAAGCAAATAAACTTCACTACCATTATCATTGGATCTCAGGGAAGATAATAAAATGATGAGTCATTTAAGGTTAAAAAAATAGTGAAATAGTTAGTTTGTGAGTATAATATATTTTGGCAGTCTTCATTCTTGCCAGCAGTGTATTGGCAACCTTGGACTATGTACTAATGTTAAACTGGGACAGCCATGTATGTCATTTTAAAGGGAGCAAAGAGCAAATGTCTTAATCTTTTTAAGCTACAGTGCATCCTGAAAGTATTCACAGCTCTTCACTTTTTCCACATTTTGTTGTTACAGCCTTATTCCAAAATGGATAAAATTCATTATTTTCCTCAAAATTCTTACACCATAATGGCAACGTGAAAGACGTTTGTTTGAAATCTTTGCAAATTTATAAAAAAAATAAATAAAATAAATAAAAATAAATAAATAAATTGTACAGAAGTATTCACAGCGTTTGCTCAATACTTTGTTGAAGCACCTATGGCACCAATTACAGCCTCAAGTCTTTTTGTGTACGATGCTACAAGCTTGGAACACCTATTTTTGGGCAGTTTCTCCCATTCTTCTTTGCAGGACCTCTCAAGATCCTTCAGGTTGGATGGGAAGTGTGCCTGGCTGGGGCACAGCCATTTTCAGATCTCTACAGAGATGTTCAATCGGGTTCAAGTCTGGGCTCTGGCTGGGCCACTGAAGGACATTCACAGTGTTGTCCCATAGCCACTCCTTTGTTATTTTGGCTGTGTGCTTAGGGTCATTGTCCTGTTGGAAGATGAACCTTCACCCCAGTCTGAGGTCCAGAGCACTCTGGAGCAGGTTTTCATCAAGGATGTCACTGTACATTTCTGCATTCATCTTTCCCTCGATCCTGACTAGTCCC
This sequence comes from Moxostoma hubbsi, assembly GCA_032164185.1. NCBI lineage: Eukaryota > Metazoa > Chordata > Actinopteri > Cypriniformes > Catostomidae > Moxostoma > Moxostoma hubbsi. The sequence goes on along the minus strand of JAVLUX010000044.1, from coordinate 20,554,636 downwards.
CCAGTTCTTGCCGCTGAAAAACATCCCAACAGCACGATGTTGCCATCACCATGCTTCACTGTATTGATGGTATTGGCCAGGTGATGAGCGGTGCCTGGTTTCCTCCAGATCTTTGTTTCATCAGACCAGAGAATTTTGTTTCTCATGGTCTAAGAGTCCTTCAGGTGCCTTTTGGAAAACTCCAGGCGGGCGGTCATGTGCATTTTACTGAGGAGTGGCTTCCGTCTGGCCACTCTACCATACAGGCCTGATTGGTGGAGTGCTGGAGAGATGGTTGTTCTTCTGGAAGTTACTACTCTCTCCACAAAGAAACGCTGGAGCTTTGTCAGAGTGACCATCGGGTTCTTGGTCACCTCCCTGACTAAGGCCCTTCTCCCCAGATCGCTCAGTTTGGCTAGGCGGCCAGCTCTAGGAAGAGTCCTGGTGGTTCCAAATTTCTTCCATTTACGGATGATGGAGGCCACTGTGCTCATTGGGTCCTTCAATGCTGCAGAAATGTTTCTGTACCCTTCCCCAGATCTGTGCCTTGATACAATCCTGTCTCGGAGGTCTACAGACAACTTTTTTTTATTACGTAATTTTAATAAATTTGCAAAGATTTCAAACAAAATCACGTGGACATTATGGGGTATTGTTTGTAGAATTTTGAGGAAAATAATTTAATCAATTTTGGAATAAGGCTGTAACATAACAAAATGTGGAAAGAGTGAAGTGCTGTGAATACTTTCCGGATACACATTTTTACTTTCATATACAGTATTTGCCCATAATAAAAGTACAATTCCTAACCCTAAATGATCTATCTATAAGTGATGGGTTTATGTGAACTGGCTCTAAAGATAGCTTGTCCTCTTGCATTGCTGTCCATTCATTGTAATAGTGATGATAAACCATGTATTTCAGAATGCAATAGCAGGGAAGAGAAAATTAAGCACAACACAGACAGGAAGTTAATTTAGTGCAATAGAGAGAGGGTAAAGGGTCATATACACTACCGTTCAAAAGTTTAGGATCACTTACTCATGACCCCCCCCCACTATCATTTTGAATAATAGTAAAGTCATCACAACTATGGAATAATAGAAATTGAACTATGGGAATTAATCCAAAATAAACAAATTCTATGTTATATTTTAGAATCTTCAAAGGTGCCACCTTTCCCTAGATTTTGCAGAAATGTACTCGACATTTTCTCAACCAACTTCTTGAGGTATCACCCTGAGATGCTTTTTAAACAGAAGTAGTTTCCATCTATATGCTGGACACTTAGTGGCTGTTTTTCTTAATTATTTGGTCCAAGTATATAACATTTTATTTTGTTATTAAATAAATTAATATGTTGGCACAATTATATTTTTGTCAACAAAACTCATTTCAAATATTTAATTAGATACAAATATTTCTTAGATAAAAAAGGTATTTAAGATCATGAAACATTTCAGTCAAGTGACCCCAAACTTTTGAACAGTAGTGTATATCGGATTCAAATCTTTTGTAGCCTATATCAAATATATACAAGCCTAAAATTGTTCAAAATTGATTGAAAAATGTATCTCTATTATAAACCTAATAAAATAAAGTTTTATTGTTATCATGCATTAATTTAATTATATTTAGCAATAATATTGAGTATTTAAAATAACTAAGTCTATCACTTATGTGACAATATGGTGTCACTTGGAATAGTAGCACTTGGAAGCTGAATATTTGTTTATCTGTATAGTGTTATAGAGCTCCTAACTATTTAAAATCGTATCGTTTGAGGGGCTAAGCCATTCGGAACATATTTTAAAATGGCGACAATGACAAACTAGTCCACTTTACCTGTATTCATCATGTGTATTCCGACCTTTGTAATTATTTTGAATAATTTTTAAAGAGATATGCTGGTTCAATGAAAAACTACCCATAAAGCCAAGAGTAGAGTACCTGAGGATGCGTCTCCTTGGCTGCTGATTTTAGCATCTGCTAGACTCTTCTCTAGATGCTTCACTCGGTCCTCCAGCTGAGCCTTCTCACTCTCATGAGATTTTACATTGGACTGCAGAATGTGTGCCATCTGCTCACAACAGACATTTATTGTAACACAAACAATAATACCAAAACAGCAATAGAAAGACAATTTTAGAGTCCATTTTAAAGTTGAAGAGTGTCACTTCTACTGCAATACCAGAGAACTGCAAAAATAATGATTGTTTTCAAACAGGTTTCCTGGTTATTCCGCACATCTGCCATTGGTCAAACAAGAAGTCAAACAAGAAGTCTTCAGTGTCCTGCCTCAATGACTACCGTCCCGTTGCACTCCCACCTATCATCATGAAGTGCATTGAGAGACTCGTCATGAGGCATATTAAGACCCAGCTGCCCCCCTTACTAGACCCACTGCAGTTTGCGTATCGTCCAAACTGCTCAACAGACGATGCCATCACCACCACCCTCCATCTGGCCCTCACCCTTCAGCTCAGCACTCAACACAATAATTCCTCAGCACCTGATTGGAAAGCTGAACCTGCTGGGCCTGGACACCTCCCTCTGCAACTAGATCCTGGACTTCCTGACTGGGAGACCTCAGTCAGTCCGGATCGGGAACAGCATTTCCACCACCACCACACTGAGCACTGGGGCCCCCCAGGGATGTGTGCTCAGCCCACTGCTGTTCACTCTGCTGACTCATGACTGTGTAGCAATGCACAGCTCGAATCACATCATCAAGTTCGCCGATGACACGACCGTGGTGGGTCTCATCAGCAAGAACGACGAGTCAGCATACAGAGAGGTGGTGTAGCGGCTAACGGACTGGTGTAGAGCCAACAACCTATCTTTGAATGTGGACAAAACAAAAGAGATGGTTGTTGACTTTAGGAGAGCACAGAGTGACCACTCTCCACTGAACATCGATGGCTCCTCTGAGGAGATCGTCAAGAGCACCAAATTCCTCAACACCAGCTCTATTACCAAGAAAGCCCAGCAGCTTCTGTACTTTCTTCGAAGGCTGAGGAAAGCACATCTCCCACCCCCCATCCTCACTACATTATATAGATGGACTATTGAGAGCTGCTATGTGCATAGAACACTATCTCATAGTATGTTATGTTTACATTTGGCATTTTTAGAAACTGTCATCTTTTTGCACTACTGTGTACTGCTCGGCGCTGCACTGTCTCTCACTGTGTCTATTGTCCAGTTCATTGTCAGTCATTTACTGTACAGTCCCGTACTTTTTGGCACACGTTTGCACGTCCACTTTATATAGGTATGTTATTTAGTCTGTGTAGTCTCATGTGGTTCTGTGTTTGTCCCATGTTGTTTTATGTAGCACCATGGTTCTTTCTTCGAAACGTTGTCTCGTTTCGCTGTGTATTGTACTAACTGTATATGGTTGAAATGACAATAAAAACCACTTGACTTGACTAACGGATAGTCCCTCTCTAAACTGATTGCCTCAATCCCATCCATCCAACCATCCATATATATATATATATATATATATATATATACACACACACACACACACACACACACATACACACATCTCTCACACATTTCCTTTGAGATAAATGTTATCACCTTATGCACTTGTTTACAGCCGTATTCACATAAAAATACCTCATTTCTTAGAGAGTCTAATTCTTTGTCCTTTTGTGAGATCAAGGCACTCTGTGTTTGGAGAGATTGCTGAAGTGCTGCTTTCTCCTTTTCTGTTTTACTTGAAGTGCTCTCCCTGTGCACAGAGAGATAGTATCAGAGCCATAACCAACAAAAACACATTTAGGGAGATGTGCGTCCCCCATTGTTCATACTGTAATTTAAGTCAATTACTACAGGTTTTCCAAAGACTGAAATTTCTGTCTTCTCTCAATTTTTTTAAAAAAAACGTTTGTTTACATCTATTGTTTACATTTGACAGACATATTCTACATTCATTCATTTGAGGGTTTAGGGTCAGCACATCTACAGTTTAAACAATGAAGCAAGACTGTCTATAAATGGCATCATCCATGACAACCATTTTAAGCATTAGTTGGAGTAAAAACTTGTACAGTTGTTGGCTTATAAATTGAATATGGTAAAAGTCACATCATCCACCAAGAACATACGCCAATGCATGTGAAAACACTGGAGACCAGAAAATGAAAACAGGCTTTCCTTATGAATAGTAACACTTGTGGATACACGATCACAAATTCTTTCCATTTTCTGTAGTTTCTTACCTCATTTTAATCTTCTTCAACTGACCGTTGAGCTTGTCACACTCCTGTTTAAGCTGCATTTACATAAAAATGAAGATAATTTAGGACATTTACTTATTACAAATTGAGCTCATTAAAGAGCACAATACTGTATTCAAATGATTTACGGAGTACAATATGTAGCCAACAAACAATTAAAAAAAACAAAAATGTAAAACATTTATGTTTATTAATGTATTATATATACACACACTTGAAGTCAGAAGTTTATATACACCAAGTTAACTGTGCCATTAACATACATTGAGTATAATGTCACTGTCTTCATGGCTGCTGGCGAGGTCTATGGTTAGCTTTTCATTCTGTTGTTTCAGTGAGTCCATTGCCTCAGTTTTATCAGCAACTGTTTGTTTCAACACCTCACTGAAACACACAAACAGCAGTTCATCACAAACACAGACCTTTCAAGGTGGTTAAAGACTTCTTACACCACCCTGAAAATGTCTAAATAATCCAACAAAAAGCAAACAAATATATATGGAATATTTATATGTATATACTGTATACATGCACACACAGACATAGACAGTAAGTACACAGTGACATATATTTTAGTGTGTATTACAATAGTAGAGCTTCTCCCCAACCAACGATTTTCCTAGTCGACTAATGGCTAAAACTAACACCTACTAGTCGCACTTTTATGATATGAATTTAATTACTTCAATATATTTTTTGGGTGGTGCATCAGAAAATGGTTTGAGTTCAAGGTCTGAGAAAGAATGTTAGAAGTAACATTGCTAACACTGTTCTACATTACAGAGAATACTAAACCGTAATAATGTGCCTTTAACATATCGATTTTACACGCCGCAGCGACACCGGCAAAAGTGGTAATGATTCTGAATGTGTCCAAAAAACCAGCAAGGAGACTGTCTGAACATTTTGTTATTTTATGGAGAGAAATGCACATTAAGGCTGTTCCGACAGACGATGATCTCTGGGATCGACGATGGTCAGAGTGATCGCCAACAGCTTTTGACGATGTCAAGTCTATATTTGGCTAGTTTTCCCATTAATGCATTCAATTATTATTATAATTATAATATTATTATTATAAAACTAATATTACAATAATTTTCCCGTAGACACATAGAAACACTTTATTATATTATTAAGAACAGATGACAGAAAAGTCGTCTATGCGCATGTATGACACGCTGATATGGAGGCGTGCAGTCTCACGGAACACGCGCATCTCAAAGGTTCACTCCCTTTCTTTATTTCTGTCTTCTGTTGCAACAACAGTATCATCTATAAGTGCTGCAGATGACCTCAGACATCTCAGCTCATGAGGTGCTTTGAGTTCAGTTCACTTTATTTCCACAGAGAAGATCATTGTGACCACAACTCTGCAGCCTAAACATCTGTGATTAAAACATGAAATACTACAAAGACATGTTCATCTCAAACCATGATTTATATTTCAGTGATTATTATCATCATTATAATTATTATTTTTACATATATAATTGTTTTTGTCTTCATTTGTGTAAGTAATTTTCCGCCTCTGTGTTTAGACAGACACAAGCCTGACGGTAAATAGTAGGTTACTTATACATTTATATTGATCACTTCATTATTTTAATTGCTTTTTCATTTTGTTTGGAGTGCAATTTGAATTTAGAAAAAGTAGTTTTTAATTCAAAATCTCTAAAGCAATAATATTCACCGATCTCTCAGCCAAGGGGTTGCCGATATAACTGGATATTGCGAGATATATATATATATATATATTTATTTATTTATTTATTTTTTTATATTGTGAAGGAGGGAACAAAACTCATTTTTGACACACAAGATGTATTTTCCCAGACAACGAAAGGTAGAGTCTGGTAGAGAATGCACAGATGAAGTTGGTTCTTTGCCAGAGAGATGGTGTCCTTCACAACTGTTGTAAAACCATCTTTCAAAAAGTTGAACAACACACATTTTAATTGCACTTAAAAAAAAAAATCCATATTTATTAGATTTTTTTTTAAAAATAAATAAAAAAAAATGAAAGTTCAAAGTTTGAAATCAAGGTTTCTTGTTTTATTGTGTAGGCTTAACCCTAACCCTGCTTAACGTAAATTACCCCATAGTACCACCTAGCATCCAACTAGCGTTAATACCGCGGTGTTCATCGGTTTCCAGGGGATTTTTTTTCTGCAACCAACTAACCAATCAAAATTTGGTCCACAAAGACTCTTCTCATCAACTAATGTTTGGTCGACTATTAGGGGGCAGCCCGAATTATATTAAATATATGCAACTATTGGTTGCAATGACTACTCTGTCAGTTTAGCCACTAGTCGACAGCATCCAAATATAAATATATTCAAATATTTTTGAAGTTATGCCAAAGAGTGACTAAAGTGAATACGGAGCCCATGTTTGAGTGAACTGCGCTGCTGACATTTAAAGTGTTCTTTTTCACATACAAGCCAAAATTCTTGCGACACCTTGAAACCAATCGAGAAACGTATGTTTTTTTTTTGTTTTTGTTTTTTTGTTTTTGGAACAGTCATATGTTTACTTTATTTATTTTTTATTGAAAGGAGTAAAGCAATATATAGTAAAGCCATGAGAGTTACATTTTCCCTCCTTCTATTTTTAAATATGATAACCCCCCTCACCCCCAGAACATCCCTTCCCTGGGCAGCTTAAATAAAACAGAATAACATAGTGTCTGGTTACAAAGACAAAATATAACCATTATGTCACTACACCTTTTCAAGGCATGTACCCATGCATACCAACCAAAACAAAAGTAATGATGATAAAAGTATACATTACAGTATAAATGCATAAATAAAAGAGAGAGAGAGAAAAAAAAAGATAAATAATAATAATAATTTTGCCATTCTGTGAGACAAACTACACTAAGGCCAAAACAGCAAATACAAGGTCACAAAAAGGTGTAAAGAGATACATGGAAAATAGGTTAACTGGGTAATTCTTCCAAATTTTTAAAATATGACAAAATAGGTTCCCATTTCAAATAAAATCTGTCCACAGATCCCTTTAATGTAAATTTTATCTTTTCTAATTTTAAAAAGAACATCACATCTTCTAGCCAAACTGTTGCAGATGGAGGGGTGGGGGATTTCCAACTTAACAAGATTCTTCTGCGGGCCAATAAAGAAGTATACGCAATGATGTCCCTCTGGATTGCAGTTAAGGTAATTGTTATAATGTCACTGGGAGATCCAAAAATAGCTATTGAGGGACAAGGTCGCAGTGTCACCCCAAGGGCCTCACTGATAGTTTTAAAAACCAATTCCCAGTAATTATTTAGAGAGGAGCAAGACCAAAATGTATGTGTCAGACTGGCTGGGGAAAAAGAGCATCTATCACAGGCTGCATCTAACCCAGGATATATTCTCGCCAACCATTCCTTGCTCAAGTGAACTCTGTGAAGCACTTTAAATTGTATGAGCCCTAACCTAAGAGAGGATGATGATGAGTGGACCCTTTTACACGCCCCCCTCCAAAAAGCCTCAGACAACATTATGCCCAGTTCACCTTCCCATTTGGATTTAATTTTATCCAGATTGTACCCTTTCAAAGACATGAGCTGGGAATATAATATGGAAACCAATCCTTTATTATTAAAATTGAGAGTAAGACTATCTAAGGGCGAGGTAGGAGGAAAATTAGGGAAGGGTGGAAATTTGTTCTTAACAAAATTACGAATCTGAAGGTATCTAAAAAAATGGCTTTGTGGGAGGTCAAACAGTCTGCAGAGGTTCTCAAAACTGTTAAATAAACCTTCAGTATATAAATCTTTGATGCATATTAAACCGGAAGTTACCCACTGTCTAAATGATGAGTCTGTTGTAGAGGGAGGGAACAAATGATTTTTGTAAATAGGACCCAAAACTGATGCTGATGTAAATTTATAGTGACAGCGAAACTGATTAAAGATCTTAAGAGTAGAAAGTACTTCAGGGTTGGATGTGAATCGAGAAGCTTTCAAAGGTAGGGATGAATACACTAAAGCAGGGAGAGAGGAAGCATGACATGTTTGTGCTTCAATTAAACACCAATTTGTTTCTGGGCAATGAAGCCAAAATAATATTTTCTGAATATTTGATGCCCAGTAATAATGAATGAAACTTGGAAGGCCTAAACCACCTGCATCACGGGTCTTCTGAAGAATATGTTTGTTAACTCTGGGTATCTTATTTTCCCAAATGAAAGAGGATATAGTTTGATTAATTTTACGGAAAAAGGATTTCGGCAAGAAAACCGGTAGGGACTGAAACAAATAAAGGAACTTGGGAAGAATTGTCATTTTCACTGAATTTATTCTTCCAGCTAAAGTAAGGGGAAGACTACGCCACCTTTCTAACTCAGCCTTTACTTCTTTGAACTGAGCTTTATAATTAACTTCAAACAAAGAAGAAAAGGAACGCGTCATGTGAATTCCAAGATATTTAAAGCCATTTGGAGAAAAATTAAAGGGTAATGATTCTTGTTGAATTTGTAATGCCAAATCATTAATGGGGAAACATTCACTTTTTTGGAAATTTAATTTGTATCCCGAAAATGTACCAAACTGACCTAATAATGATATAATTAAAAAGGACAACAAGATATGGGGTCACTGATGTAAAGCAAAAGGTCATTGGCGTATAAAGACACACGATGTTCAATACCCCCCCTCCTAACCCCCTGCAACGCTGTGGCTGTTTTCAAAGCTATTGAAAGAGGTTCAATCACAATGTCAAAAAGAAGTGGGGACAATGGGCATCCCTGACGGGTCCCTCGTGTTAATGGGAAAAAGTCTGATCGAGAATAATTAGTCCGAATTGATGCCGAAGGGGAATGATATATTAATTTGATCCAAGACATAAAAATATTACCAAAACCAAACTTTTTTAAAACTGCAAACAAATATGGCCATTCAATTCGATCAAACGCCTTCTCCGCATCCAAGGAGATAATTACCTCCGGGTGCGGAGAGGTATCAGAAAGATACATTATGTTAGCGAGTCTACGAATATTAGAGAAAGATTGGCGACCTTTAATAAATCCTGTTTGATCGTCTGAGATTATCGAGGGGAGGACCTGTTCTAAATGAAATGCCAATACTTTAGCTAAGATTTTAATGTCGGTGTTTAAAAGAGATATAGGACGATATGATTCACACTGGGTAGGGTCTTTATCCTTTTTAAGAAGGAGTGTAATAGATGCTTGCGAAAATGTTGGAGGCAGGTTCAAGATTCTTTAAAAACCTCAAAAAGGATTGGTGCAAGTCTCTTTAAATTTTTTATAAAAATCAATAGGATACCCATCAAGGCCTGGGGACTTACCACTCTTCATTGCCATAATGGCCCTACTAATTTCTTCAATCTCAAGGTCACGTTCTAAATCTACTGCCCTATCTGATTGCAAAGTAGGAATATCCAAATTGTTTAAGAAATTTTCCATATCCGTTGTATCTGAAGGGAATTCAGAAGTATATAATGAGGAGTAAAAGTTTTTGAAAATTGTATTAATTTCTTTTGGGTTGCTAACTAAAATTTGATTTGAGTCTTTTATCTGAGAAATAAGTCGGGAGGCAGTTCGACGTTTCAGCTGATGAGCCAAGAGCCGACTTGATTTGTCACCATATTCATAGAAAAGACCACGTGTCCTCATTATTAATTGTTCTGCATGAGAAGTGGATAAAAAATTAAACTTTGTCTGCAAGTCAACTCTTTTTTTTATGTAATTTAGCTGTGGGAGATTCAGAATACTGTCTGTCTAAATCTAATATGGATTGTGAGAGTGTTTGCAGTTCCTTCTTACGTTCTTTGTTAACATACGATGTATAAGAAATTATTTGACCCCTCAAGTAAGCCTTTAAAGTCTCAAAGTAATGAGTAAGACACTGTATCTGTCTTATTGTATTCCAGATAATTATCTATACTAGATGAGACAAAGTTACAGAACTTATCATTGGATAGCAATAATGGATTAAATGCCCAGACTGGTCGTTCTCTGATGTTCAAAGGGAAGTGCAGGTCCAGCACCACAGGTGCATGATCGGATACAACTATAGCGGAGTAGTCAACTTTCTTGAACATTGTTATAAAAAAGTTGTCTACAAAAAAATAATCTAGTCTAGAAAAGGAATGATGAACATGGGAATAAAAGGAGAATTGTCTAGTCAACGGATTTAAGAATTTCCAAGGATCTACACAGCCGTTCTGTTGCATAAATAAAGAAAAGGCCATCGACATATCAGAAACATTACTACAAGTGTTTGATCTATCCAGCTGAGGATCGAAAACACAATTTAAATCCCCAGCGAATAATAAATGATGTGTATCAAGCTTGGGAATTATCGATAGGAGACTATTTGCAAACTGAACATCGTCCCAATTGGGAGCGTAAACATTAACTAAAACCACTGGGACTTGAAAAAGAGACCCAGATACAATAATGTAACACCCATTAGGGTCACAGATTGTGTCAGAAGGTATAAACTGTACTCTCTTATTAATTAAAATTGCCACACCTCTTGATCTGCTATTAAATTTTGAATGAAAAATTTGACTAACCCATATCTTACGAATTCTATTGTGATCACCGAGTCTTAAATGTGTTTCTTGTAAAAACAATATATCTGGTTTGAAAGATTTAAGATGGGAGAAAACCTTAGCTCTTTTAACAGGACCATTTAAACCCCTGACATTCCATGTCATAAGTCTCACAGGATGACCTCTATCCTCATCACCTATATTAACTGTATGATACATAAATTAAAAGCATGCATGGGTTTTGATCTAAAGCAAATTGTAGCCATGAATTGTAAATGACAAAAATAAGATACAAGAAACCAGAAGTAAACAATCCTGCCAACCACCCCGCCCTCCCAACCCCCAACCAAAAGGAAAAAAAAAGAACATTTCTATTCCTAGATCTAATTCCCCAACTGATGATCGCAGATAAAACATAACGAAAAACTTCCAAGAATGCAAACCAACAAATTAAGTCATATACAATGTAAGTGCAGCCCCCTTATAAAACTAGGATCAAAACGGTCAAAAAATTCTATGCTATCCAGCCGGAAAAAGAAAAAAGGTGAAAAGGAATGAACGATTTTATAACCGTAAGTCCAGCGCAACCTCGGGTTGGAACATAGTTACTTACGGTATGCATCTTTTTAATTAAAGACTAAACAGAACCATATGCTCCTCTTCCCTCCCTCCTTACCCGGGAGGGCAAAAGGAATGTCTTTGCACATTATTCTTCACCCCAATTGAAACGTATGTTTTTGCACCATTTATGACAACGCAAGTAACATAGATCTGTCAATGGAGGTACACAAGCATTTTTGTTATGTAACAGAGCTGCAGCTCTAAATAGAATATAAAGTGATTATTAATTGGCCAATTATTGACCAAATTAAAACCCTCAGCACATCGGTCATAAGCATGCCACCACAAGATAAAAAAAACAAAAACTATCGTTTATTTATAATTGTGAAAATCTACTGTGTTGCATAAAGTTAATAATGTATTCTGAGGGTAATATTAGGAAATACCAACCAAAATTTTTGAAATCTGACAAAGCGTTAGAATGCATAATATGAATCTGTAATGTATTATCATATGTAAAAAGATTAAAAAAAATTCAAAATTTTTTTTTTTTAGAAGTGCAAAATAGTCTCTCCACGTCAAATGGTGATTTTATCATATTTTTAATCTTGTATTTATATTTCATTGCGGCTTTCTTAAAATTTGTCATGAATGTAAAATACTTAATATCTAAATGGAACTTCCTCAAATGACAATTACAATTAAGAACACATATTTAAAAATGATTGCAGTAAAGTATATGTCCAGACGGTTGAACACACTCACATCTCTTTAGAGAGACTGCTGATCTTCTGACTGTCAGAACTCAGATCCTGTTGATATTGCGATTTCTGCTGCGTTACAGCATCCAGCTACAAAACATAAACACAAAACCATTGGCTCTGACCAACTAATAATATACGCACCATAGCAAATGAGCAACCTAAAGCAGACAGCAATGCAAGGAATGATTTGTATAAAGCTGTTCATTGGGGGCATTAAGACATTAAGGCATGCCCTTCTGTAAAGCTGCTTTGAAACTGAATTGTGAAAAACATTATTCATAATTACATTATATATTATAAAATAATTATATGCATAGCTGTGGAGAAATACAAAAAAACAAGAATCATGTTTACAGTAATGCATTTACAATGGAAGTCTATGGGGTATGTGTACCAGGGGGTTTAAAGCTGAAATGTGCAGTTTTGGATTTGTTGAAACGCATTAATTCTTCCTTCCAAAAATGTGTTGATCTTGACATGTAAAGTTGTCCAAATCCCTGATAGCACACGCACATCAACTAGATGTCTTAATGCAAGCATTTTCATCTGGAAGTGTTGTTAGCTTATCTGCAATACGTCTGTAAAACATTTCCTCTCAGATGTCAAAAAGACGTTCAGCAAATGTATTTGAGATATTTATGATTTACAATGTAAATCTGATCTTTTTTTTTAGATGTCTATCAAATGATAATTTGAATGTTATGCTTTCAGGTGAAACATCTCAGAGTTGTACATGTGCTATCTGGAAACCATTATTCTAGCATTGGGACTACAGATGAATTTCTGGTTATACATTGCTGATGTTATTCCTCTAGGTGGATTTTTCCCCTGCACATATCATGGGAAAGTTACAGGGTTTATCAACTTTACATGGGAAACAATGTATATTTAACATTTATTCTGGTAAAATGCCTTGCCTTATAGATTTTTATACCATATTCAATTTTTTAGGCATTCATAACTTAACAGCTTCATTCAGAATGTTACCTCATTTCTCAGAGAGTCTAATTCTTTGTCCTTTCCTGAGATCAAGGCACTCTGTGTTTGGAGCGATTGCTGAAGTGCTGCTTTCTCCTTCTCTGATTCACTTGTTAATGTGCTCTCCCTGTACACAAGATACATTGTATGATGTAGACATTATGCATTAAAAAGGAATTGTTCACCCAAAAATGTTCTTTACGGTCACTTTCATCTTGTTTCAAACCCATGTGAGTGTCTTTCCTCAGTGGAACACAAAAAGAGAAGTTAAGCAGAATGGGCACTCTGCACTTTTCCATAAAATAAAAGCATACAGTGACCAGAAAAGACAAATGCACCATTAAAGTACACTTGCACATGGCTTATGACACACGTGTGGACATTAAGTTTTGGCTTCGCTATAGGCTATGCATAATTTCATTTCATTTAAGCCGACTGACCTCAGTTCAGAAGACTCTGTTCTGTCATTAAAGGGTTAAACTTTCGATGCACGAGCCATGTGACAAAACAACATAGTGCCGATCTCAGCTGAGTTTGTCTGAGAAAAACAGCAACAAATCTACATCTGGTAAGAAACCTAATAAAGTTTACCTTGAAACATATTTGAGTCAAAAGACTAGAGTCTCCTGTTTCATGCGATATGCCTTTTTAAAAATGTCATCTTTTTAACGCGAAACGGCACCCAATAAACACGTATGTGGACTATAGGCAAATTTTTTAATTTTTACATTGAAAGCAACATTTTCCAACTTTTGGATGCATCCATTGTTTCTTAGAGGCTGCATACGGAGAAAGTAAAGTGCATTTCGAAATATACAGACAAGTCATTCACTAAATAGGGAGCATCCAATAGCTTTCAATGCAGCTAGTTCAATCACCCCTAAAATCCGATCAAAGGTTCCGTTTCAGGCTGCAGATGATGTTTGGACCACTCAACATGTTTGGCAGACATGGACAATGGTAATCAGTACATAGATTCTGAATTTTTCATGCAAAAATTTATTTTAACATTGTTGTCAGTGATTCAATGATGCTGGTCACAATTTTGAATCATAATTAATTATGCACATTTCTGATGTAATGTCTGTTACATTTCAAAAACATGAATAATCAACACTCCTGGAAACAAACAATTTGATGAAAAATTTGATTTGTTTCTGGAGCTAGAAAGCCACTGTTCACCGCCTACTTTTGTTGCCTGGAAAAGGGTAGCTTAGACAAGTTTATTTGTGTTCCATGGAAGAATAATTTAATTTTGGGTGTATTTTTAGTATGCCTTCAATGCATTAGGTTGTGATGTCAGCATACATGGCACCATAATAATTACATAACCACTCTCTGTAGTTTCATACCTCAATTTCATCTCCTTCAATTGATCGTTGAATTTTTCACACTCCTTTTCAAGCTGCAATCAGAGTGAAGAGAATTTAGGACATTTACTTTGAAGTAAGACTGTATATGAGCACAACATTGTATGCAAATTATTTAAGGCATAAAATATTTAGGCAACAAACTACAGAAACACGCATTTGCAACCCATTTTATTCTGTACGATGATGTATTTCAGAGTGAAAAGAAATATTAAATGAGAAAAACAAAATGTAGGACATAATTTTATCCATGGGGAATTGATGTGGCAGTTCTATACCTGAATGACACCAGAGCTGAATGCACATTTGTAGTGGATTGTTGAGTGCTATTCCCCTCCTGAAACTCTGAAGGCTTGGAGGCTTTTTGCTCCCTCAAGCGCAACTCCACTTAACCCAATGGTAAAACCTTTATTCCAATCTACTGTTATTGACCATTATTGCTAGGGGTGGGCGATATAACCCAAAAATTTATTTAATTTTTGGCCAATAATGATAGACACTGCCTGGCCAAAAAAAGTTGCATACTCTAATATTTAGTTGGACCACCTTTAGCTTTGATTACGTCGCAAATTCATTGTGGCATTTGTTTATTTTTAATAATTCCTAAGGTAATTTTACTCTATGATCACTTTCCTCTCCGTGTTTTCGGTAGAACAAGTCGCAGTAGGAAAGCTTAACGGCGTCAGCAACAGTAACTAAGGGAAGTGGTGATTACAGGAAAGTCAGTTCCACACCAAAGAGAGTGCAGCTTTTTAAGCCCATCGTAAAAATAAAGTGTCTGAAACTAGATGTTGCATTAAAAGGGACATTTTCCGTTATTTACAGAATTTTTAAAACATTGACAGATAATCCCAATACTCTCCCGTCACACAGAATAAAATAGAACTAGCGCATCAGTACACATTTGAATCATCTTTGTACTCACTCACACACACACACGATTTTTTTGTAGCACAACCTCTGATGGGAACACACATTCACTACCATGTGACGCCATTTTGCATAACCGCGATAGCACTGATACTTGAACATTTCTACTGGTATGTACTTTTAACAGATTAATCGCCCACCCCAAATTCTTGCCATAACATTTAATACATTAACTTCAAACATTAAATTCCAGCGGTAAAAGGCTGCATTAATACAACAGTAACCTTAAACAATACCTACATATTTATTTGGCTAAAGGGTAACATTAACCAATAGCCTGTATGTCATAGGTGACATCAGTTGAAAAGAAAACCGTTTCAGAGGCAGAGCAAGTTAATAACATTTAATAAAAGATTACAAAAGGCAAAAATTCATGCCAAAAAGAACAGGGATGTGTTTGGAAATAAGTTAAGTAAATAGGGTCAATTTTGATATCATGTTGACTTTTTTTTTTTACATTATGATACTTTGTTACACTAGTCTGGTGCAACTTCAGAACTCATTTAAATACTCATAACTTCCATATTTTAATGGCTGTGGTATTTAAATCAAAACCATGGGGAGGAATATACTGTATACAATTTATGAAAAACTTTCACCGTCCATTTAATTATACCTCTGGGGTCTGAGGGTATTTTGGGCCCTGGAGAAGTTTTGGCTTGCCTTGACATTTGTGCTTTTTTCAGTTGCTTAAAAACATATTAATGTCTAAAGTCTGATAACACTGTATTCAGCACAAACAGGGCTGGAATCTTCAGGATTCAGGATCTTACCTCATTTCTCAGAGAGTCTAATTCTTTGTCCTTTCCTGAGATCAAGGCACTCTGTGTTTGGAGCGATTGCTGAAGTGCTGCTTTCTCTTTCTCTGATTCACTTGTTAAAGTGCTCTCCCTGTGCACAAAAGACATTGTATTTTGTGTATTATTCTGAATTGAATCCTTATCATTTACCTTCATGTCATTCCACACCTATATGATTTTTTTCTTTCATGGGACACAAATGAAGTTTAGCGGAATGTCCATATTGCACATTTACAGTGACCAGGACCAGTGTCAGGCTCCAAAAAGGATTTAAATGTAAAGTAGCCCAAATGAGATTTGAGAGTTATGGAGTGAATAGCAAGTGCAAGGCAAAATTTCAGTAAATTTTTCATACAATGCTCGTAAGGCTTCAGAAGACTTTGAATGTAGAGCATTAGTCGTAAGGTGTACTTTAATGGGTTTTTAGTCCTTTTTGGAGCTCCACAGACACTGGTCATGATATGCCTTCACTGTATTAAAGAACAGCAATTTGGGCATTCTGCAAAATATTTCATTTTGAGGTCCAAAGAGGAAAGAAAACCATAAATACACTGATGAACCAAAATATTATGATCACCTGCCTAATTTGCTCGCAGACCCGCCGAGGCATGGACTCTACAAGACCCCTGAAGGTGTCCTGTGGTATCTGGCACCAAGACATCAGCAGCAGATACTTCAAATCCTGAAGTTGCAAGGTGGAGCCGCTGTGGATCAGACTTGTTGTTCCAGCACATCCCACAGATTCTCAATCGGCTTAAGATCTGGGAAATTTGGAGGCTAGGGCAACACCTTGAACTCTTCATCATGTTCCTCAAACCATTCCCAAACAATGAGTACTGCGTGGAAGGGCACATTATCCTGCTGAAAGAGGCCACTGCCATCAGAGAATACCATAGCCATGAAGGGGTGTACCTAGTCTGCAATGATGTTTAGGTAGGTGGCACATGTATGGTCATACCCAGGGTTTCCAAGCAGAACATTGCCAAGAGCATCACACTCCCTCCAGTGACTTGTCACTGTCCGATAGTGCATCCTGGTGCCATAATTTCCCCAGGAAAATTACGCATATGTACATGGCGTCCATGTGAAAGTGGGACGCATCAGACCAGGCGACCTTCTTCCACTGCTCCAAGGTCTGGTTCAGACACTCGCATGCCCATTGTTGGTGCTTTCGATGGTGGACAGGTCTCATAATGGGCACTCTGTCACAGTCATCTGGCCATAAAAATTTGACCCTTGTCAAAATCGCTCAGACATTCACTCCTGCTCATTTCTCCTGCATTCAACACATTGACTACAAGAACTGATTGTTCACTTACCATCTAATCTACCCAGACCTTGACATGTGGCCTTGTTAGATGATGATCAACGTTATTCGCTTCACCAGTGAGTGGTCATAATGTTTTGGCTCATCTTTAAATCAACAACAAATACTTTCAATTCTTTCTCAATTCTTACCTCTTTTTCATCTCCTTCAACTGATCATGAAGGTTGTCACACTCCTTTTTGAGCTGCATTAAGAGTGAACACACAACATAGTATTCAAATCATTTAAGGCCAAAAAAAAAAAAAAGATTTTTTTTTTTTACATATATATACACAGACACACACACACACACACACACACACACACACACACACCTAAAGGATTATTAGGAACACCATACTAATACTGTGTTTGACCCCCTTTCACCTTCAGAACTGCCTTAATGCTACGTGGCATTGATTCAACAAGGTGCTGAAAGCATTCTTTAGAAATGTTGGCCCATATTGATAGGATAGCATCTTGCAGTTGATGGAGATTTGTGGGATGCACATCCAGGGCACGAAGCTCCCGTTCCACCACATCCCAAAGATGCTCCATTGGGTTGAGATCTGGTGACTGTGGGGGCCATTTTAGTACAGTGAACTCATTGTCATGTTCAAGAAACCAATTTGAAATGATTCGAGCTTTGTGACATGGTGCATTATCCTGCTGGAAGTATCCATCAGAGGATGGGTACATGGTGGCCATAAAGGGATGGACATGGTCAGAAACAATGCTCAGGTAGGCCGTGGCATTTAAACGATGCCCAATTGGCACTAAGGGGCCTAAAGTGTGCCAAGAAAACATCCCCACACCATTACACCACCACCACCAGCCTGCACAGTGGTAACAAGGCATGATGGATCCATGTTCTCATTCTGTTTACGCCAAATTCTGACTCTACCATCTGAATGTCTCAACAGAAATCGAGACTCATCAGACCAGGCAACATTTTTCCAGTCTTCAACGGTCCAATTTTGGTGAGCTCTTGCAAATTGTAGCCTCTTTTTCCTATTTGTAGTGGAGATGAGTGGTACCCGGTGGGGTCTTCTGCTGTTGTAGCCCATCCGCCTCAAGGTTGTGCGTGTTGTGGCTTCACAAATGCTTTGCTGCATACCTCGGTTGTAACGAGTGGTTATTTCAGTCAAAGTTGCTCTTCTATCAGCTTGAATCAGTCGGCCCGTTCTCCTCTGACCTCTAGCATCAACAAGGCATTTTCGCCCACAGGACTGCCGCATACTGGATGTTTTTCCCTTTTCACACCATTCTTTGTAAACCCAGAAATGGTTGTGCGTGAAAATCCCAGTAACTGAGCAGATTGTGAAATACTCAGACCGGCCCGTCTGGCACCAACAACCATGCCACGCTCAAAATTGCTTAAATCACCTTTCTTTCCCATTCTGACATTCAGTTTGGAGTTCAGGAGATTGTCTTGACCAGGACCACACCCCTAAATGCATTGAAGCAACTGCCATGTGATTGGTTGATTAGATAATTGCATTAATGAGAAATTGAACAGGTGTTCCTAATAATCCTTTAGGTGAGAGTGTGTGTGTATATATATATATATATATATATATATATATATATATATGCGCACGCAACAAACTACAGAATTTACAAAAACATTAAGTATTGTTTTCTCTTTGTGAAGGTTTTAGTAACATTAGTGCCATTATTGGTCATAAATGATTTCATTCTCACATTCACATCCTGTTTAAACATTAATAACACTTTCATATTATAATGGCTGTAGTAAATTGCATAGAATCAGAATGGAGTATTCATCACTTTACAAAAAACATTGATCAATTTCATTCAATTGACAAGTGTTGAGTGTTTTTTCTTCCAGGCTTCCAGAAGCAAACTAAATAAATCAATAAAATATTACACATCTACCGTTTAACATACATTTAGCAGAATGTCACTGTCTTCATGGCTGCTGGCGAGTTCTATGGTTAGCTTTTCATTCTGTTGTTTCAGTGAGTCCATTGCCTGAGTTGTATCAGCCGCTGCTAGCTTCAACTCCTCACTGAAACACACAAACAGCGTTTATCTACACAATACAAGTACAAAGATGTACAAATATGCAAAGGATTCTACATCACCCTAAAAACCTTTATGAATAAAAAAAATAATCATTCCTCTAGAAAACCATTCACATAGAGGTTTAACTGTACTAAAGAACACTGCAAAGCAGTTGTAATGCGAATGTTTCAAACACATCCATACAGATTTAGTCAATAGACATTTAGCTTTTCTAGTTATAATCTTAGAAGATAATTTATATAATGCAGTTTGCTATACAGAAAAAAGAATGCAATAGTAACTAGGGATATGAAACATATGGATTTAACACTGATTCTGATTCCTCAATGGTTCCATTAATGATTCTTATTTTTGAGAAAGAAATATTTGGAAATGAATGCTAATTTATTGCATTTAATCCCTATTCACTAAATTTGAAACAAATCGACTGCCCTCGGCAGTCTGTTGCCAAATGATTTCAACAGAGCTGACAGCACTGATAACGCAGATAAAGCTATAGATTCAGAAGTAGGGCAGCACTGCCGCTGAATAGTGCAGCAGAAAACACTGTCAAGACAATCTATTTTTATTTTTTATTTTTTTTAATTAACTGGTTCTCTGTTCCCAATAGTGACACACCAACATAGTGCCAGATTCCAACAAAAATGTATTTGTGACTTTTTCGGTTGTTTGTTATTACTGGAAATATTTAAATAAGAAGAAAATAAATCATAATCATTGAGATTAAATTTAAATACATTTCTAACCAAATTATTTTAGAGCTGAGCATAACTGCAAAAAAATAATTTACAACAGAAATTTCGATGACATTTCCAGGGTTGGAAATTACAATTTAAAAATTGAAAAGTAAAATATTTTAAGGTTTTCCATGACTGCGGTTCTCACACTGGACATTATTTAGTACTTAAATGTAAACGGTTTAGTTGTTATTAATTGTTAATATAATTCTTTAGGTGTAAATATATGCTCTGACAATGATTAGATTTCCCTTTATTAACAGATGCATCATGAAATCTGAACGTTGGTCATAATTTCAATTGTTTTAAAAAACATCCTAGAAAGACACACACAAAACAGGAGGGACAATTAGATGCATCTGTGCTGGAAGTAGACTTCAGCTAAAAAGTATATATATATATATATATATATATATATATATATATATATATATATATATATATATGCAATTAAAACACAATAACCCTTGTGCGGTATTTGTTTTGTTGCGAACACATTTTGACTTCCCAGTTAAGAATGTCCAGCCCACTAAGATTGTTTATAAATCTCTCATATTACATATGTTATCACAAGATATTGCATTAGATCTTTTTATCAACTTATCTTTTTAGTAATTATGACCTTAGCTAATAATTATTTAAAAAAAAGATATTTTTATTGATGCATTAAACTGAGCTCATACTGGGCTAGTAGGGGCACTCCCAGCAGAAAACAGAACAAATATATAATAATTACATAATAAATTAATAACCACTTGCTTGAACCGAACAGGTGTAATTTTAAAGCTTAGAATCTGGACTTTACAATGCTCATAGCTGTTCCTAACAATTCTTAAATAATATTTTTTATTTTTGTTACAAATAAGCTTAACTACAAATTTGTTATCACAACAATAATATTCAGAGTTGGGAAAACCATAAAAAAAAAAAAAAGATGTTATCCATGTGTTATATATCGTTGGAAAGGTCTCAATTTGCAGAATGCAATGAGCAAAATTGCTTTACTCAGAGGCCAAACTGCAGTGATTTTTAGTGGATGAAATTGCCAAAGACACACAGAAATATAATAAACAGGAGTGTCTTTTGAACCTCTCATAACATGACATATCGTAACTTACAGCAGACTATCCCGATTCAAACGAGCCCAAACACAACGTAATGAGGAGTGTGTTTATGTGGGTGTGTGATGTGCACATGTCCGAGGACTTTGTGTGCGCAAAAACACATACACTTATGTGCTCATCTAAAAGGAATGGGATACTCCTGAACACTTGATATTTTTGTATTTTGTAGTCTAATCCATTCATTTCCAATGGCCAGTCATTTTTGACAGGGAACACAACAAGTGTAACACTGTGAAATAAAATCAAAACAAATTTAAAGAAAATGGTCAAATATTTTGTTGTGTTTTCAGATATATGTGAACAAAGTCAAGGAATTTTATTCCAATTGAAGTAAAATAAATAAATAAAAAATCTTGTCTGGGTCAAAATGACCGGAACACAACATAAGGGATTGCAGTGTGTGCGCAGTTGTGGGTTGTAGACACTCACATCTCTTTAGAGAGACTGCTGATCTTCTGACTGTTAGAACCCATATCATCTTCATACTGCGAGTTCTGCTGCATGACAACATCCAGCTATAAAACATCCAGACAAAATTACTCAGCAACCTGTGGCAGGCACCAATAAATGTCACATAAGATAAAATAAAGCACCCATTTTTAATCCCACTACACTATTTACAGTATCTCACAAAAGTGAGTACACCCCTCACATTTTTGTAAATATTTGTTTGTAACTTTTCATGTGACAACACTGAAGAAATGATATTTTGCTACAATGTAAAGTAGTGAGTGTTGAGTCTTGTATAAGTGTAAATTTGCTGTCCCCTCAAAATAACTCAACACACAGCTATTAATGTCTAAACCGCTGGCAACAAAAGTGAATACACCCCTAAGTGAAAATGTCCAAATTGGGCCCAATTAGCCATTTTCCCTCTCCGGTGTCATGTGACTCGTTAGTGTTACAAGGTCTCAGGTGTGAATGGGGAGCAGGTGTGTTAAATTTGGTGTCGTCGCTCTCACACTCCCTCATACTGGTCACTGGAAGTTCAATATGGCACCTCATGGCAAAGAACTCTCTGAGGATATGAAAAAAAGAATTGCTGCTCTACATGAAGATGGCCTAGGCTATAAGAAGATTGCCAAGACCATGACACTGAGCAGCAGCATGGTGGCCAAGACCATACAACGGTTTAACAGGACAGGTTCCACTCAGAACAGGCCTCGCTATGGTCGACCAAATTAGTTGAGTGCACGTGCTCAGCGTCATACCGAGAGGTTGTCTTTGGGAAATAGACGTATGTGTGCTGCCAGCATTGCTGCAGCGGTTGAAGGGGTGGGGGGGTCAGCCTGTCAGTGCTCAGACC
Source organism: Moxostoma hubbsi (assembly GCA_032164185.1). NCBI lineage: Eukaryota > Metazoa > Chordata > Actinopteri > Cypriniformes > Catostomidae > Moxostoma > Moxostoma hubbsi. Next base: position 20,531,949 of record JAVLUX010000044.1, on the reverse strand, counting down.
ATACGCCGCACACTGCATCAAATTGGTCTGCATGGCTGTCGTCCCAGAAGGAAGCCTCTTCTAAAGATGATGCACAAGAAAGCCCGCAAACAGTTTGCTGAAGACAAGCAGACTAAGGACATGGATTACTGGAACCATGTCCTGTGGTCTGATGAGACCAAGATAAACTTATTTGGTTCAGATGGTGTCAACGTGTGTGGCAGAAACCAGGTGAGGAGTACAAAGACAAGTGTGTCTTGCCTACAGTCAAGCATGGTGGTGGGAGTGTCATGGTCTGGGGCTGCATGAGTGCTGCCGGCACTGAGGGGCTACAGTTCATTGAGGGAACCATGAATGCCAACATGTACTGTGACATACTGAAGCAGAGCATGATCCCCTCCCTTCGGAGACTGGGCCAAGGGCAGTATTCCAGCATGATAACGACCCCAAACATACCTCCAAGACGACCACTGCCTTGCTAAAGAAGCTGAGGGTGAAGGTGATGGACTGGCCAAGCATGTCTCCAGACCTAAACCCTATTGAGCATCTGTGGGGCATCCTCAAACAGAAGGTGGAGCAGCACAAGATCTCTAACATCCACCAGCTCTGTGATGTCATCATGGAGGAGTGGAAGAGGACTCCAGTGGCAACCTGTGAAGCTCTGGTGAACTCCATGCCCAAGAGGGTTAAAGCAGTGCTGGAAAATAATGGTGGCCAAACAAAATATTGACACTTTGGAGATTTTCACTTGGGAACGTACTCACTTTTGTTACCAGCGGTTTAGACATTAATGGCTGTGTGTTGAGTTATTTTGAGGGGACAGCCAATTTACACAGTTATACAAGCTGTAAACTCACTACTTTACATTGTAGCAAAGTGTCATTTCTTCAGTGTTGTCACATGAAAAGATATAAATCAAATATTTACAAAAATGTGGAGTGTACTCACTTTTGTGAGATACTGTAGATTCCCATTTATGAAATCTTGTAATAAAAGTAATATCTGTGAAGTATTTTATAATGTGTAAATTTACTCCTTTACATAAAGTTGAACTCTGACTTCTGATCGCAACTCACCTGTCATAATGAATATCCCTACGGTACTACAACAGTATACCTGCCCTGTCCTGTCCTTGAATTTCCCCACATTCTGTTAAAATGGCTATGATTTCTTTAGTGCACTCACCTTACTCTGTACTTCTTGCATGGTGTTCTTGAGCTGTGTCACCAGAGCCTGAGCCTCAGATTTGTCTTTCTCTAGTTGACTGTTGTCCTGGCTCAACCGCTCCAGCGAGGCTTGCATAGTCTGTAGCGTACTTTCTGAGCCCTGGAGCAAATTAATACAATATTGTAATTTGTATATATTTTTTTTTTTTTTGAGAAATATGATAAATGGAGATCAGCAACATTCAAAACTATGAAAACATCTGTTACTCTGACAGAGCTACAGGCATTTAATCAATGATGTAAGGAGAGGTGAGGTACTACGGTCTCAAAAATGCATTTACTTATATTAATATTACAAATGCAACCGGTTTAGGAATGTTAATTAAATGTACCTGTGTACGGATTGTGTTGTGAGATTACAAAACAGTACATGTATATGTGTGCATTTTAATGTTAATTATGTGCATTTGGGAGAGGTTTGAATACAGTTTTTAAAATTTTTAACTTTCCACACTACTCAAAACTTTATATATAGATAAACTGTCGAAATTGCAAAATCTGTCAATTAATTAAACAATTTAATGGAAATAATTACATGTTATTCTGATTAATCATTTGAATTGCATATATAAATTTTGGCTGTGAAAAGCCCCCAAATGAAGATACTGTACTTCAAAGACATTACATTATGGCAGACAAAAGCATTACAAGACATACCAAAAAGAAGCTTAAGAAGACAAAAGGCCCATTTTTTGTATTTCAACATAATTTAACATAAACCCATCACTGGCCTAGAGTCCACAGCAATCTATTTTTCAATCTGGATGTCAATTTTTCTAAGGTAGACATTTTAATTTTATTTTCCCTTGCCTCAGTTCTGCCAATGGATACTATTGGTGTCATGCACCATGAATGGTGCATTTTTACAAAGTTGTATGAAGATCCCTGTGTTTTGTTCCATTATGTTGCACTGCATCTAGCTGTTTTGAATGCAACAACGCATCTTGTGTGAAACGCTTTTTAAAAAATAAAATAAAATAACTAATAAATAATTAAAATATCCCTAGTGCTCTTTCATAAATGCAGTGGTTCTGGTATTACCTTTGCCTTTTCTTGGAAGAGTATCAACTCCTCCATCCGTTTCTTCAGCTCCACACTTTCTTCCCGAGACACACTCAGTTCTTGTTGCGCTTTTTCAAACTGAGTGTGCAATCCCTGCAGTTCTTTTGAATGATGTTCTACAGCATCTGCAAGAGCTTTCTCTCCCAGAGCATGCATGTCTTTGGTTTTAGCTTCATTCTCCTCAATGCTCTTCTCCTGTCATGAGAAAGGCAGATACATTAACAAGTCATTGTCTCCAAGTTGTTGTCCAATGGTTAAATATTCCCTTACAGATGTTAAAATGGACATTTACACATCAACGACACGTATTAGTTTCTCAGCAGCTTGGCCTGCCAATTCACAGTGAAGTAAAAAGGAGAATTAGGAAAGATAATTAGAGTATTATTGTTATCCTTCTAATGCAATAATGGCCTTTATTGTTCTTAAAAAAATAAAATGAGATAGATAGATAGATATATATATATATATATATATATATATATATATATATATATATATATATATATATATATATATATATATATATATATATATATATATATATATATAGTCACTCACCATCCTTTCTACTTGTGCATTTCTAAACAATTTGCAACTTTGTATTAGCTCCTTAGGATGAATTCCTTATTTGCAAGTCACTTGGATAAAAGCATCTACTAAATAAATAAAATGCAAACTAGTATTGTATTCCAGTTGCTAAGGATAAGAGTAAAATGCGGGAAAGATGACTAAAACTTGTGCTGGTCCTGGTGTAGCACCTGCCACTCTGCATATCAAAAAAGTGCAGAAAAACAAATTTATGCATGACTCATGACTAGTTTATTGTAATGCATTACTTGGAGGATGTCCCGCAGGTTCAGTAAATAAGCTTCAGTTGGTTAAACAAAAGCAGCTAGTGTGCATTCTAGATCCAAAAAATATAATCATATCAGCTCCATTTTATTATTGCTACATTGACTGCCAGTTAAGTTTCATATTAACTTAAAAATTATGTTATTTAAAGTTTTGAATGGTCTAGCTCCACAGTACTTAAGCAAACTTTTATTGCGATATAATCCATCAAGTTTACCACGATCGCAAAACTTCGGCTGGTTCATTAAACCGTGAATATGAAATATCAAAATCTACAAAAGGAGGTGGATCCTTTTCCTATTTGGCTCCTAAACTATGAAATACCTTTCCTAGCTAGGTTACCAGAGCTTGCCAGATCCAGCTCCGGTCCTGCACGATGCACCACTCCCGCCACTATGGCACGTTGAGTGATGACTACTAACTGCAGACTGTGCCAGCCAGACAGCGAGGGGCACTTTGATGATCATTGCCTGCATCACTTCAGACTTCCAGGACAGACACTACAGAGGATGAATTATTGCAAAGCCCAACTGTAAGACATGGGCTACTTCACAAGCCACTGCCTGAACCACAAACCTAGTATGGACCTCAATGACCTCTGCCAGTATCATCTTGGTCAAAGGATGGACCACACTCTCTTTAAATGGAATACATAGACAATAAAATAATGCCAACTAAAGCCTTCATCAGCCAAATAACAAAGGACAATGCATATAGGTGCACTTCCAAAGTTAACTCCAAAGATGGACTTCAAAGACACTTAATCATACAAGTTATATAAAATCATTTAGTTTAAACAATGGCCATCAACATCTACTCAGTTTACCAAAAAATATAAGAATTTACACATAGATAACCAATACTGGCATTATTTTCATAATGTTAAGCTAGAGGGGAACTGGCTCCCACGAAGAGCCTGTTTTCTCCCAAGGTTATTTTTCTCCATTAATTAACTCTTGTGGATATTTGTGATCCTTGCCACAGTCACCTTTGGGCCTAAAGACAAATAATTTATAAAAGTCATTATCTCCTATCAAATTATTCAATTAAACCACACAATGAGGACTTTAAGATATTACAGACATAACAGATACATTTTCTGTAAAGCTGCTTTGAAAATATGCGTTTTGATAAGCGCTATAATAATCAAATGACTTGATTCTATAATGATCAAATTACTTGACAAATGATTTTTTGCAGTGAAGGGTCCGGGAGAGGGTGAAACATTTTTGTTGGTGCAAGAAACCATGCCAACCATTAAAAGTGGATTTTTGGCAAAAAAAATAATAATAATCCACAATTCAACATATTTGACTGGGGGACTCAAAATACAGCAACTGTAATCAGTAAGCTAGAAAATCTAAAACGATGGCAATGAATGGGGGTATGAAGCATCTCTACTGCAGTGGTTCTCAATCCTGGCCCTAGAGTGCCCCAGCACTGCACATTTTGGATGGCTCCCTTATTTAACACACCTGATTGAACTTATCATCACATTAGTAGAGACTCCGAGACCTGTGTCAAATGTGCAACACTGAGTTTCTCCAGAACCAGGATTAAAACCCACTGCATTAGATAAGACCCATACCCTCATTCATTATCATCATATGGAATTTTCATACAGGTTTCAAATAAATAAAAATGTACTTGCTCTACTGTATGAACTAAAGGACCTCTGGATATAACAAAGTTGTCCAAGTTTGTTATGGATTCAGATGTTTGCACATTGTGCAAGAACGCTTACCAGGAGTTTGATCTTTTCCTGTAGGTTGGTAAGCTCTGCTTGGTGTCTCTCAGAAATGTCTTTGGCTTCCTTCTCTGCCTGGACTTGTTCTTGAGAGCGTCTCTCCTCTGCTTGAGCTTTCCTCTCACTCTGCTCGGCGAGTTGGTTCTCAAGCTCCTCTAATCTCCTGTATTAGATGGTTTTGTGAGTTAAGAATTTTGACACAATATTGCACTACTTGATAGAATAGACAGAGACTATCAAGATAAAGTGTTATCTTTAGGAACTACAAACCCAGTCTCAAGCACATCATATGTCAGTGTACTTTTTCATGTAAAATCAGTAATTAGAAAATGCTTGCTTTATATGCAGTATGGTTTTAACTGGTCATGTGTATTAAATATTCAAACAAACCTGTCTTTCTTGTTCATTTCTTCCTTCATCTTTGCAAGCTGAGAAGAACTGTTTCCGGATGACTTCATCATGTCCATGATGTCATTCTCAAGATTAGCCTTGTCTTTGGTCAGCAGGTCACGTTTTTCTTCACTTGCTTTAAAATTTCTCTGCAATCCTGAAGATCAAAACCACCAAACAAGAAGGAAATCAGACAATCGTTCATACAAAAAAAAAAAAAAAAAAAAGTGTTTATATTTAGATGAACTCATCACTGACCAGCTAGTTTGCTCTTGATATCTTGCAATTCAGCAGATAGTGATGTGCAATGTTCCTCTTTCTTCCTGAGCTCCTCACATAACTCTGAGGTATAGATAGAATAACCAAATTAAATGTAAAGTGCTAAAAAATAAAGGATTTTTCAAGGCTTGCAGAAATAGTTAACACAAAAATGACAATTCATCACTCATGCTATTCCAAAAACCCAACTTTACTCATTCTGAAAACAAAAGGGGGAATTTAGAAAGAGTGCAGCATGAACATTCTTTAAAACCTCTTCTTTTGTGTTCCATGGAAGGAAGACAGACATAGGATTGGAACATTGACAGAATTTAAATTTTTGGATGAACTAACCCTTTAACTTGGGGAATAATAGAGCAATCTGCACATACACATACCTTGATTAGTCTGAGCAGATTTGGCTTGGTCATTAGATGATGTTTCGAGATTTTGTTTCTAGAACATTTAAAATCTGAATTAGTATGAGGAATATGGCAAATGCCTACCAAGAAAGTGCAAAGATTTGTAAAAACAAAAAAAAACATGTATTTTAAAAAAATCTGAAGTTCCTTGGTGAGCAGTTACAAACAAATGTAACAAAACTGTAAGGTTTGTTGCTTACCTGCATAAACCCAACACAGGGTTACTTACCAATACACTAACTTCTTGCTCCAAAGAGCTCTTGTCCTGCAACAGCCCATTCAACTCTTGCTGTTTGACCTCTATTACTGAGTTCAACCCAGCAACCTACAGTACAGTGAGATGTACCACCACAATGAAGGGATGAAGGTGGAAAAAAAAAGGGACAAGTCATAACCTAATGTCATGCACAAAAACTCAAAACAGTTATACAAAAGGAGCTCTTAACAAAAAGTGGAGGACTGAAATATTATGGAAAATAAAATCAGAGAACACTGGGAAGGTTTACATGGTTGCTGTATTATGGAATGCACACATCAAATGATCAAACACTATGAATGAAGAAATAATGTATAGTATTACATTTTTCACTGCAGGACCACTGACATCAAACCTGGCACAAAGTGTCTTAAGGGAATGTTCGAATATGGGCAAAAGCACATGTACAAAGCCATCAGTATGGTTTTGCAAGCCCTTTTGACCTTTAATTATGTGCTGGATGAGAACTTTATATCTATAATTCAATTTCTAGTTTAAAACTAGTTTAAATGGTATTTTTGACATGAGTAATTCAAACTCTTGATAGAAAAACTAGTAAAAAATATATAACTGCATTTTCACTAGTAGAATATTACAATGATCTGTCATTCACTCCTATTCAAAACAAAATTACAGATATCTTTAATTTCTTAATAGTTGAAATTACAAATACTCAGCTACTATATGTATTACTATATTCTTAACAGTAAATTTTTTTATATTAATAATTGCATTGATACAAGTATAAATATCCATTCATGATAAAAATTAAAAAAACTATTAAAATTAGAATTTTAATTAACTGTGTATTCTACAAACATATTAGATTTGGCATTTTAGATATCTGGAAATAGATTTTAGATACCAATAAAGTGAAGAACACAATTACACTATTAAAATTAACATTGCCACTTGAGAAAACCAAATTCCGGATATTAAAAAATTTGCATTTATGCTACAAAAGTAAATTCTTTGTTAGTATCAGAATAGGCATTTACACTAGTAACACTGTAATTATTATTTTAAAAAATGTATAATGTTTTCTAGTAAGAAGCACATAGATAATGTGTATCTGGAACTTCAACTAGTAAGAAATTAAAGATGCCTTCAGTAATTTTTTCCTCATTAAAAAAAGTTACAAAAATTTTAAATTTTACAATATATGTAGGAAATAATGACCACTCACATTAAAATGAAGACTCCAGCCATATTCAGTAACGTTATAAAAGCTACATAGAGAGGGTCCACACATGGGGGCTGCAATTTTAAAATCACTTGACCACCAAAATACTACTCGCTTAATCTCAGTAACCGTCCTGTTATTGGACACTTCACACATTGATTAAAGTAATAATGGCTGTGAATATTACATTTCTACAATGGAATCTGAAAAGGAAAACTATTGATTTTAAATTATTCTGCATCCAAACCGCTAGGTGTCAGTGTAAGTCCAAGATGACATAAAAGACAAAAGTTACTGAGTACACCTTTAATAAAGATATCTTTAATTGGGTTTTTGAACAGGAGTGAATGACAGATTATTTGGAAATTCTACTAGTTAACTTGTAGTAAAAGATAGGGCTGCACGATAGTGGTGAGAATGATAATCGTGAAACTTTTGTTCAAATTCTGATCATGAAGATTATTCACAATTATTCTGTGATTTGAGAACTTTTTTCTTTTTATTGCAGGGCTGCACAATTTTGACAAAATAACTGGGAAAAAAAAACAAAACATGCCTTTACATTTGCTCAAGCTTTACTGCCAATAGAAACTGCATAGTTGATCAGCAGGGTGTTAATTTTAGTCCTCTTTAAAAGAATAATTTTTTTTTTTTATTATTATATTATTATTATTATTATTATTATTAGTAGTAGTAGTAGTAGTATTACGATGAAATATACAACAGTAATATATTTCTGAAAAAATTAATAACAGCTTTGATAAGAGTTGACAAAAGCTTTGTGCTCCTCCTTCCAAACATGGTGAAATGCTCATCTCCTCCTTGATCCACAAAACTTAGGTGCCATGGGTTTACTTTAGAAACTTGCAATGGCCAAGCATATGTGCAACTGAAGTACAGTAAATCTCTAGCATTTTAAATATAACAGTCAGCGCAAGTTAACAATGCGCATGGACCAAACCGAAGTCAAAGCACGTCTGTTCTGTATAAACCACATAATCGGAGCATGAGATGGAATGTATCGAGCATAGAACAACACCGAGACAGCTGGAACACCATATCATTAGCCTCATACGTGTTTCAAGTATAAGTAACACACTACACATGCAGATAGGAGACATACTTGTAACTTCTGAAGCTACGTATATCAGAACGTGCTCAAAAGTAAAAGTGATTGGTCAATGGCAAACTTCTGATGAAAGCGTAAAGGGTCAGTTGACTTCAAAAGAACTTGTGATTTGGTCTATCATCTGTAGACCAAGCCCTATAAGGAAAATAAACAATAATTTGCAACTTTACCTGGCTTCTGCTTGCTCACTCACTAATATCGCACATGGTTATGCTGAATCCCAATGGTTAATAAAACCATTAGGATGCAGAAATTGTGATCAGGATTAAACTACAAAAAATTGGGCAGCCCTAGTTAGATATCAGAAATTGTGTTTTTTAGAAGTTGAAATTAAATTATTGATGTCAATGACATCAGTTGGGTAAGTGAATAATGACAGAATTTTTATTTTTGTAGATGCTAACAATTCTTTGAACCAACTATTTTAAGATCTTTCCTTCCATTAAATGTGTATTTTTCCATTGGCAATTCTTTTTACTCCAGAATATTCTACGTGTATAAAATCTATAATATGGTCCTATAGTTGAAAAATGGCATAAATGGACATGAAGACCTACCTTCTCTTCCTGAGATCTGGCTTTGCCCTTTGCCTCCTCTAGTTGGAATAATAGCCCCTGCATCTCCTGGTTACCTTGACTCTGCTGTGACTGTATTGTTTCCAAGGCTGCAATTTGCTTCTGAGCTTCCAAAGACTTATCCTGTAACTGCTGTCCCAACTTAATCCCCTCTTCCTCTAGCTCTTTTACCCTGAGCTCAGTAGTGTGGAGTTTGCCCAAGGCCTCCTCCATCTCCACCAGGTGCTGCTCCTCTACGTTTTCCAGGTTGGTGCGTAGTGACTCCACCAGCTGCTCCTTCTCTTCAGTGACTCGCAGAAGCTGCGTCTGAAGCTCTTTGGTTTTATGCATCCACCCGGTGACTTCAGCAGCATGCTTGTTGCCGATCTCCTCTAGTTCCAGTTTGTCTGTCGCCTTTAACCGTTCTAGAGCCATACGCAGTTCCACCAACTCAGTTTGACCAGCCCCAGAAACATCTTTGAGATCTTCCAAGACTTGCTGGTGTGAGGCCTCAACTGATGCTAGTTTTACACGCCAGTGCTCAACAAGATTTGAGTTCTCTTCCTCTGTTTTTGCCAGGCGAAGACAAAGCTGTTCATTATCCTTTGACAAATGACCTGAAGATGCCTGGAGCTGTGCCAGGGCATCACCGTGTGCTTTTTCTCTACACTCAAGCGTCTCACGCAAGGCAGACAACTCTGCTTGGTGACTGGCACTCTGAGCGGCCAGTTGTGTACGGAGGGAGCAGAGTTCCTCCTGGAGTGTTGCCACGGTGGGCTTATCAGTTTCCCCATCTTGCCCAGGTACAGCTTCCAGTGGCTTGCGGAAGGCAGCTACCTCCTTATCCCTCAATGCAAGATCTCTCTCCAACTCCAAGATACGGGACTTCTCAGAGACCGTAGCCACCTAAAGGATTGGATAACATTTTTCTACCAAACTATACATTCTTATACAGTAATGATCAGAAAAGACATATCTGAGTGTATGAATGAGCATTTTTTTAACTTGAAAAAAGTTGGGACAATTAAAATAGTATGGCTGGGAAAGACAGGACTCCATAAAAAGCATCAATTTAAGTCATCCCAAATGGCGACTAATCAGTTTTCCTTTTTTCCCCATTTTTGGAGATGTAGTAATACCATCAAAATTGCAGCACCAAGGAAAAACATTTAAAATTGTTTGGTGATTATGAAGAGGTTTTATAAATGGAAGCAACCTCCAACTTAAAGTAAAAAGTGCTCACCTAAACATCTAACAAATTATTGTTCTATACTCAAGTGTACTGTATGACCACATGGCCAAAGTATGTGGAAACCTGAACAGCACATGTCAAGTATTTTAAGCACATGTCTGAATGTCAAGTATTTAATTTCATAACGATTGGCATTGATATAGTAGGGAGTTGTGCCCAGTTGCAAGAAGGTAAGAAAACCTTTAGTAACAATACCCATACAACTATCCCCAATGATTGTCTTAACTTAAGGGGATTCTTACAACCAGGCCCTGGTACTTCCATTGCTGCCAGAAGAGATTCCACACTCTTCTGGGAAGGCTTTCCACTAGATGTTGGAACATGGCAGTGGGGATTTGCTCCCGTTCAGACTCAAGAGAATCAATGAGGTCAGACTCTGATGTTTTGCGATGGGGCCTGGCTTGTGGTCACTCTTCCAATTCATTCCAAAGGTGTTTACCAGAGTTCAGGTCTGGGCAAGCCAGTCAAATTCTTCCAAAGCGGACTCAAAAAATTATTTCTTAACCCCTTGTCGGGCGGGCCCTCGAGGGAGTGGCTATACTTTTATTACCTTTTTAAGCTTTGTTTTATAACAAATATTCAACTGACTATCATAAACTATGCATCATTTGAAAGGTAAAACACTCAAGAATCATGTTCTAAACTTGTTTTTGCAATCAATACACCAGAGAGGAAAGGGTTAAATTAAATGCAAAAGGACTTCTCATTTGAAAATGAGCAAAATGAACCGCTATACTCATCTTTCATCTCGTATGGTTCAGATCAGTTCGGACGAATCCAAGAAACAACAGCATACATTTCAATGTAAGGGTCCACTCTTCAAAATGGATCCCACTTTTTAATCCAAAACAACGAAAAATAGGGAAAAAAATGAAATATCCTCCTTTGGTTTGCATGAGCGTTTTCGAGATAGAGTTCGCATCATGTTCATTTTCAAAGAAATATCGATTCTAATCCATATTCCAACACTCAAAAGCTATCTCACCCCTGTAGTTTAGACTCTTCCGGATGAAATGAGTCATCCCCCTTCTATATTTATGATGTATTGAATATAACAATAATGGAAGGAAAGGATTATAATAAGTCAGGAGAAGATGTGTTGATTATAAAATAACAGTGGAGATGACTAGCAAGATATGAGATTACAGTGATCTGTTTATATGAATGAATGGTGTATTGAATATAACAATAATGGAAGGAAAGGATTATAAGAAGTCAGGTGAAGATGAGTTGATTATAAAATAACAGTGGAGATGACTAGCAAGATATGAGATTACAGTGATACGTTTATATGAATGAATGGTGCATTGAATATAAATATAATTTATTTTGTTAAAATGTTAAAATGTTGTGCTGAAATCATTTTTTCTTGTGTAGTTTGATGGGCAGAATAGTTCTGAATGGATAAACATGTATGTAGTATGTAGTGTTTACTCCTTATGTCATTTGGTAACCAGGTGTCCATTTGGAGTCTCCAAGTGGCATTTTGGAAAGGACGCCTATACTTTTCTTGAATAAAAGCTTACAGGAACTACATTTTTGGGAGTATCATCCTCAAATTTGAATCAGAACTTGGTCAGACATTCAGTTTTATCTTTATGGTGTTTTCAGGCCCTTAACATAAAATTCTGATACATTTTTCCCTAAATGAAGTTTATTCAAAGAAATCGTGAGTCAATTTCATGTATATTTTACCTTGTTTTACTCTGTTCCTATGCTACTTTGAGTTATAATGACTCTTGGGTAACAAAGTTTCAAGTGTCTAGTTTAAAAAAATATCAGAGTTATGAATGTGGACCATAGGGTTCAAGAGCTACAGAGATTTGTATTTGGGTATGTCGTTTTCAGAAAATTCTCAAAAATAGGGGCGCTGGTTAAGAAAGGACCTCACTTTTTGCTTTGCCATGCTGGACACAAAAGGTATGGCCAACTTTATAAAAAAATGTTTGTCTAAAGGCCTGGTCACATTTAAATTTGCACATGGAAATTCTATTAATAAAATGCAGTAATCTCAATGAGAATCCACATGACCAGGCAATTCAACTGATTAGCATCTGCTGGCATATAATTTCTCAATGCAAATTTTGCAAGGGGGTAATCTTTGAAAGAATTCACGGCATTGACCAATAGGAAGTTGCTTGGTTTGGTAGTGACTACTGTATGGGAACTGCTTCGTACATGGCTGCATTAAATATTCACAATGGATGAGGAAATTATTTTAGTGACGAGTTTCTACTTCACTCTCCCACAATACACGGTGCAGCATAAAAGAGGCTGCTTGGCAATTTGTTTTTTTGCTGGTTACACTCGCTTCATGTCCACCCACACCTTCTTCCGCCGTGGAATTTCTCTGTGCAAAGGTAAATGTGACTGCGTCTTACGGAGAAGGCATGGATTATTTTATGGATATGTTAGCAATAGGTGTAGCTGAAATAAACCAATTTATTAAAAGACCATTGTCCACATACTCTTGGCCATGTAGTGTATACACACACACAAACCCCAATCATATTATAGCACTTTGAGATATTTAGTGTGTGTTAGTGACCAATTAATTGGTTATTGAGCATCATGCAGTGAAGATCCCTTACTGATGCCCTAAAGTGGATAACAATCACCAATAAACCAGTAAGAACTTGTTATCTGAGGTACTGCAGTTCCTGTGATATATTTAGTGATCCTTGCCCCATGGCCCAGGTGAAGATCCATTACCCTAGAGTCTTCTAACTCCCTCTGAAGTTTGTCAGCTTTGGCCTTTTCAAAGAGCAGACTCTGTTCGAGTTCCTTAAGTATGGCATGCTCCAGTCGTGTCTGCGTCTGTTAGTACAGAAGGGGGAGAGGAAGAGAACACAACCAGTGCCACCATCACATGCCAGCCTGATGCAGAACGGGTGAGGGGGTGCGTTGAGCGGAAAGCAAAGAAACAAGAGGAGGTGTGGAAAAGGTAAATAGGGGAGTAAGTTTTGTTGAATGCAATTCCACAGCTGAGGAAAGTGACATGGGTAGAGCATCGGGCAAAGCTTATGAACATGCAGATAATGACCATAACAACACAAACATGTGCCAGACACTGACAACCATACAGCATGACAGTAACTGATAAGGAGTGAGAATACATGAATAACAAATACTTTTAACAAATAAAAGGAAAGGAAAAACAGAATTTCCCATGAGACCTTCCATTCAATTACTTTAAATAGCACCAAGTAATTTGTAACATGTTTGTACTGACCACAACATAACCAAAGAAAACACACCAAACCTAAGCTCTCATTCTGAGATCTTTGCACAGATTATTAAGTTATTAGGGGATTTTATAGGCCATGTACACTCTGCAGCAAAATACGGTTGTCACTCCACTTCTTAGTCTTTAATCCCAATCTGTTAATCCCAATCAAACAGAGTTAGATCAACAACCAAATTCACCAACCAAGCTTGCTGTACACAAACCAGACAGTGTTGTATGATGTGGTTTTCAAAGCCAGTTTGGCTGTTTTGAAAACGCAGACGTGACTTAAAATGACAGGTCGCAGATTAGATACTTTTAAAATGTATTTTGGTTGGCAAAAGTTTGATAATAAACACAAACAAATGAAAATGCAACATTTTGTTGTTGCATAATGATACCGGGACTGAAGACATGGCAAACCCGTGCTTCATTTCAATTGGGCCAGATGTCAAGATTTATATTGAATAAGGACTTCTATTTTTTTTTTAAGCTACATTATGTAACTTTTGTCCCTCTAGCAGTTAAAAACTAAAACTGCATGCAACTTGTGGACAAACATTGTTTTGGTAATGACGCAAGTTATGCTTCGGCTCTGCTCCTCTGCACGGATGAATGTGGTTCAAGGCACTGGTGTACGTACACATGGATATAGGACATCTAATCAGAGTGAATGGACAAATAAATAACAAAAGAAAGAAAAAAAACGGATATCCGAAAACATGTACTCTGAGCAGGTAAGTGCCAGATCTTATGCTGTTGTTTTGACATATTGGAAACCTTAAAGTTTTGAAATAAATTACGTAACAAAAGTTATTCAACGTTCATTAACATTAGACATAACGATTGCTAGTCTGATAAGGTCAAACATTAAAGTTTTTATAACTGCAGGATATTCTGGCCAAACAGACCACGGTAGTAACTAATTTATAGATTGTCATTGTTACCAACCAGTGGTCAACATCATTTCAAGACTCAAATGCTGTTAAAAAGAAAAACTTGTGCTAGCAAGTGAAAAGTTCTGCACCGATTATAGTATAAATATTATATTTCACTACACACGTGTGTGTGTGTGTGTGTGTGTTTACACATCTATACAAAAACCATATCAATAAAATATCTTACCTGCTGAGTAAGAAAAAAGCTATCTCTGGGTCGCTTTTAAATCCTTTCAGTAGTCGCCACCTCTAAAAAGTCACGCCGATGTCGATTTGGATTTTATTATGGACTCTGACGCTTTCCCTTTTTGCTTGTAGACTCTGCTCTGTTCAGGGTTTCTTTGTTTTTACAACCATTACTCATTCACGCTACTCCCACACACTCCCACACACACACACACACACACACACTACAGTAGTCTGAGCTTATTTTCTCGGTGTACGGATATGACGTGAACACACTCGGGTGAATAACGTATATTTGCAATTTCCTGCAAAATCCATCCTGACTCTAAAATATAAATCACTATTATAGGTTTATCAAAGTGTATTTGGGTAAAGACATGGTATGGAAGATGGATTTTTGTAGCACTCTCATTAATAACATTAATGTTAAAAAAAGTTAGTGTAGTTGTAGTTTTACATTTTTATCTATTTCTCACTCATAGCCATCATATATACTGTATTCATTCAAACTTTGTTTTGTAGATAATGTCAGTCTTTGGTTTTTGTAAAAAAAAAAAAAAATTAAAGATTAAATCGAACAGCAATGACATCTCTGTAAAATCTGCATAATGAATTGCAACTGGTCTTCTTTCTTAGACTTATTTGCATACAGAAATATGTTTGATATTTTCTTTTTTGCATCCATTTAACCATCTATAGCATCCTGTATATCACAAAAATCAAGGCGCATGCCAAGTGTAGTGATAACAGTGGCTCTGATGCTATTGTCAACCAAAGCTTGAAACAATAGCTTAACCTAAAACTTCAGAAAACGCCATACTTGATAGTGTGAAAAAAATCCATCATGTTTGTTTAAAGGAAGATCATGCATCAAAAGCTTAAAATACTAAAAAACAAGAGCAGTTGCAATCTTTAGCCAAAAAGAAATATAAAAAAGAAAAAATTATAGGAATTGCATAAATATACTTCTAGTGTCGGAAATTTGAAAGGATGAAAATGGACTAATAATTAATTCTGAATAAGTAGCAAACTGAATGCAAACTGAACAATGAATGTATGATAAAGAGGGGTCGACATAATTATTAAACTCAAAGAAAAACTTGATTTGCAAATAGAACAAGACAGAAAAAGATACAGTAACACTCATTTCTCATTTTTATCATTAACATCACATTTTTGCTATACATTACATTTAGCATGTTAAGTGTCTTTTCGATAAAACAGAGTTGTTATAGATGAGCTGCATGCATGATCAGGTAAGTGTAATTATATTTTAAGTTAGTGGTCAATTAGAACAATTCAAAAGGAATCAATGAAACCATCAGTAACAATTGTTGGGAGATGTAGATTTGTTGTACACAATTGGGATGACTGTAATCTAAATGATTTGAAGAATCAATTTGGGATGGGGATGTAGGATTGAGCAAGGGGGCAGGGCAACATCTTGTGCCAATGTGTAAATCACTTTTTAAGTGAACATGCAAGTTAAATTGTAGGGCAATGCTCCTCAACTATACAGTATACTGGCACCTATTTACCACAAGGGACTTGTGAAAGACATAGGAACAATGTCATTGTTTACCTTCCCATGCCAGCACAGTTTAGAACAGCTTTGGAACAAATATCCACTTGCATTTCTGATTAAAGGAGGCAAAAACCACTTTGGCATATGACTAAAATTTCTCATAACAAATAATTTGTAACAAATTATATGTCTAATTATTAATGTTAGATTATTTTGTTGTGTCTCATACATTATCACTATGGGTTAGAGGAAAATATGCCAATATGCCTCTCCTTCCATTAGATTACCATGAGGATACCATGAAGTATAATTGCTTTTCCATTAGATAACCATCAGGTATAATAGTTTTCATTCAATTTTCATGTTTAAATGGATAATAATGATGGTTTAAATAATGTCAAGTCCATTTAGCTTGCAAAAATAATACACTAAAAGTGCTTTTGTACAGCTTTCATTACACGAATAAAGGGAATTTAACAGTGAAAAGGCAGGTGGCCTAAAGCCAAATCATACTTACTTAATCAGACTGACACATATACAATAAATGTGTAGTGCATGGCTTAAAATTATATCATTTTAAGCCAAAATCTTTAAATACCTCTAAATCTCCTTTGGTAATGCAAGCTTCCTCCACCCGAAACTGCAGGTCCTCCACCTTCCTGTTTGTAGCAAAAAAAATAATTACCTTCAATACAGTCATATTAAATATTTATCATAAGTAGTGGCAAATTAAGCATTCACTTTGATATATAAAATACCCCTATTTTGCATATTACAGAATGCAGAAACCATTTTGTTTCTCTCGTGTTGCTAGCTAATAAGAGGGCCTACTTAAAAACAGGGAAATTTGTCATATTACAATTACTTATTACAATCTGTATTGGAATTTCATGGTTGTGAGTCCTCCACCTTCCCATTTGGGACAGTAATTATTTTATCAACTTCATTACAAATACAGTATCATGCAAGTTTAGTCATAGTTTTTTAACCTGTGATAATGAATATGTCTGTGTGTATGTTATGATATTGTACCTCTTCTCCTCTTCCAGCTGATTCAGCAGATCCACCTTGTCTTTGTCTGCAGCCTCCACCAGTGCTCGCAACTGGTCCATTTTGGCCTCCATCTCCACTACATACTAAACAAAACAAAACTACTGAGAATAATATGGAATATTTAAATACTTCAAAATTAATTCAATAATTTTTTGCCAAGATTGTAACACACACACACACACACACTGCAGACTAATTGAACTGAGAGAATTGAAAAAATGTATCGGCCATAAATATTTCCCATAAGTACCAATATTTGAATTAATTCATTTAAATGATATATAATATATATTTTCTTATGATAGAAATGTTTATATCGACACTGATATTTTAAAATGACTATATGCTGGCCACCCCTGGAGTCGCTGACCCGTGACTCCAGCCAGGTCTCCTAAGCAACCAAATTGGCCGATTGCTAGGGAGGTTAGAGTCACATGGGGTAACCTCCTAGTGGTCGCAATTAGTGGTTCTCGCTCTCAATGGGGCACATGGTTAAGTTGTGTGTGGATCGTGGAGGATAACATGAGCCTCCACATGCGTAGTCTCCACGGTGGAATGCAGAAGCGGTCTCAGAAGCGGAGGCAACTGAGACTTGTCCTCCACCACCCGGATTGAGACGAGTAACCGCGCAACCATGAGGACCTACTAAGTAGTGGGAATTGGGCATTCCAAATTGGGAGAAAAGGAGATAAAATAAAATTACCATATGCTAAATAAGCAACTTACACTTGGTTAAATCAAATATCAAATATGATACAAAAGGCTTTTGCGATATATCTCTCAATCACCATTACATTCATGCCCACCAGAAAAAGAATGAAAAAAAAATTCCCAGAGCTTTGAAAATTGACATATTTTTACCACTGTAAAGAAAAACTTAAATATCAAATGTCCAACAAAAAAAAAATTACTGCTTGTCCTCAGGAGGATAATTTTTTTTAGATTACTTTTATAGTTTGTCAAACGTCCTTAAAAAATTTTAATGTAAAAAAAAAATGCATTTTATGACAATTCTTTCATATGTCTGGCTTTACAGGGTTAACGAGGTTACGTTCACATGCGGGTCAGTTATTTACAAGAGTGGTGCATTTTAGAATCGAACCGACACCTGCAAAATTTCAGGACTTACTGTGAGAGCCAAGGTGCAATGTAAATGCGTGTGCCTTGTGTGTTTCAAGTTGGGCTTCGTTAACTCACGGAGAAGGAGATATGAGCTGTGCATCATCCGAAGGTCCAACTGCTGTCTTCCACCAGAGCTCATTAATTTTTATGGTCTAGGTGCGAGCCGTGCGAAAGAAGTGCTGTACATTCATTCATGCTTGAAAATCATTTAATTAAGATTTAATGCATGAACTCGCATCTTGATTAGAATTCATTATTTTATAACACGTCGTCAATTGTGATGAGACTTTCCGTTGTTATGGAAGTAATTTTTTACTTGACACAAGGCACTTGACAAATTTTACTTTTGGACCCTGTGCGCAACAAGAATCTCAACAAGAACTAGTCTACAATATACAGTGTGCCTTTATTTATATTCACTGTAAAGATGCGGGAGCCTTAATTTTAAATGCAGAATAAATAAAATAAAACATAAAAAAAGCGAAGAGGGAAAAAGGCAGAGCATAATTGGGCCCTAACCTGCTCCTGGCCTTCTCTTAGCAACGTAAGCTCCTGCTCCACTTCGCCCACATGGCTGGTTGCCTTGGTAACCTCAGCTCGCTCCAGGTCACGCTCGGCGAGGAGCTGTTCTATATGTTGCTGCTTCTCCTTCAGGGCCTCCTGAAGTGCAGTAGTGCCGGAGATCTTGCGCGAGTACCTCGACGACGTCTCTGTCAGCTTCAGAGAGAAAATTACACAAACATTTCTAAATAGAACATGAGATACTCGCTCTACTATACTTTATTAAATGCCTTCAAGTAACATGTGATTACATCAACTTCAAACAAATACATTTTTAAAAAAACAACAAACAAAAAAAAACGTTCACTGATTTTTGCGTTCCGAGACAAAACTGCAAAAATAAAGGTTTATGTGCAAATAAATTATTTCGCATATACATCAGTTAAACATGTACAGAGGTATTCAACAAAGATTGGGTGCAAACCTCCTGCGTTTTCTTTCCTTGCTTATCAAGTCAAATATTTATTATAAATATAGCAAATCTAGCATTCACTTTGATGAATAAATTAATTGAGATCAATGGATGATTTTATAATCTATTCAATTGTCAGACAGAAAACCTTACTGTGTTTGCAAAATAACCATGTGTGATATTTTGCAAAGGCATGTATTAAATGCAGAAGTCATTTAGTTTATATATTTTTTTATTTTAATTTTTTGTTAGCTACTATATAACATTTGGAAAATTATAAATAAAAAAAAATCCTGAATATTTATTTTTACAATCCATGTCAGTTTTCATATACAATGGCCAGAAAAGAATTGTTGCTTTGCTCAAAGCTGAAAAGGGTTACAAAGTTATCTTGAAGAGCTTAGATATTTATCTGTCCTCAGTTAGGCAAACTGTCTATAAATGGAGATGATTACTCTCCTTAGAAGTGGCATCCAGCCAAGATGACTCAAAGGGCACACCCCAGATATGGTCTGAGGACAGGTTATTTTAGGAGAAGTGATAATGTAAATTTTAAAATAAATAAATAAATATAAAATGGAAAAAACAGCAGCTAAATTTGTATGACAAGCATGAACAGGCGAAAACCAAAAATGTTTTTTATAAATGTTGGTAAAGGATTAGTCACCATTTTTTTTTTTTTAATGAAACCAAAGTGTAAATGGTTTATTACAGTACAATTTTGGAATTACACCACTTTGTTGCCCCCCACAAAAAGAGGCCGGAATGAAAAAAATCCTGTTTCTACTCTGAAAGTACTGAAATTTAAAAAAAAAAAAAAAGTTTAGTTACTGAGCATAAGTGCTTTATATTTGAATTAAAGTTTGCAATTGCATTTCTAACATCTTGCTAAACCCAGGAACAGAAGTTATAGTACAGTCCAAAAAAAGTTTTAAAAAAAAGTTAAAAAAAAAAAATGGTTTACCAACTAAGCACATACACCGATGAGCCAAAACATTATGACCACTCAAAGGAGACGCGAATAACGTTGATAATCTTCTAACAAGGCCACATGTTAATGTCTGGATAGATTAGATGTTCTCACAGTCAACGTGTTGAATGCAGGAGAAATGGGCAGCAGTAAAGTCCAGGGCAACTTTGACAAGGCCCAAATTGTTGTAGCCAGATGACTGGGTCAGAGCATCTCTGAAATGGCAAGGCTTGTGGGGTGTTCCAGGTCAGCAGTGGTGAGTACCTACTGACAATGGACCGAGGAGGGACAAACCACAAACTGGCGACATGCTGCTCGAGCACCAAGGCACACTGATGCATAACAAAGGCTATCCCGTCAGGTCCGAACTGACAGAAGGTCTACTATGGCACAAGTCACAAACTTTTTATGATGGTTACGGGAGGAATGTGTCACAATGCACAGTGGCCTCTTTCAGCAGGATAATGTGCCCTTCTACACAGTACACATTGTTTGGGAATGGTCTGACGAACACAAAGAATTCAAAGTGTTGCCCTGGCATCCAAATTTCCCAGATCTCAAGCCGATTGAGCATCTGTGAGATGTGCTGGAACAACAAGTCTGATCCACGGCGGCTCCACCTTGCAACTTCTGGACTTGAAGTATCTGCTGCTAATGTCTTGGTTCCAGATACCACAGGACGCCTTCAGGGTTCTTGCAGAGTAAATGCCTTGGCATGTTGGTGCTGTTTTGACTGCACATGGAGGACCAACAGCATATTAGGCAGGTGGTCCATAATGTTTTGGTTCATCAGTGTATGTATGCACGGCTTAAATGGTACATGCACCAGAGTGATCCTGTTCTGAAAGAACTGCGTTTAAAGAATGAGTACGCATGTGAGGATGTATGCATCTCACCAGTCCCGTGCGACTTGGCTTGCAGCTGGCAGACGAAGCCACAGAGCTCATGGAGCTGATGGAAGAGGCACTAGGGCTGCGTTTCAATCCTGCTGGTGTGGTCACCGTCTTTCGCACAGAAGTCTTGGCCTTGGCTGGAGTAGTGGAGGGAAAACCTATACGAGTCACCTTGTGCACGGGTGCAAAGAGACCATACTTGGGCTGACACTGGAAATACCTGATGAAACATACACATTAAACTCTAGACGGTCTTTATAAATTGCCTTGTATCAAGTAAAGCAGTGGTTCTCAGCTGTGGGTATCGACCAGAAAATGAGTCGCAGGTCTGTTCTGATGGGTCAGGGGAAAAAAAAAAACAATGCTAAATGCAAATAATAAATTAAATAAATTAAACATATATTCATGCATAGTTAGGATAGCAAAATAAATAGATGAATTAAATCAACTTTTAAAATGGTGGAGCAAAAGCTTCCCACATCTTTTATTGTTGTTGTTGTCAATGATCGTGCATTCAGTTAAACGAACAGTATATTGTGAAGGAAATGTCCAGGTCATATGTAACCCCAAATTTAAAAAAAAGATAATTTTGCATAAAACAATGAAGACTACAGTACTGTGAAAAAGTCTTAGACACGTTTAAAAAAAAAAAAAAAAAAAAAATCTTCAATCTTCAGCTTAAGTGTGTCTTTAAGAAATACATTTTAGACTCCCAAACATTCCTTCTGCAAATAGAATAGAAGAACAGGGAGCCCTGCAACAGATGTCATGACCCCCACAGAGCCCCCCACTGAACATAGAGTCAGTCTGGTATTTCATGAAAAGACAGAAGCAATTGAGACAGCCTAAATAGATAAAAGAAATTTGGCGAATTCTCCAAGAAGCTTGGAACATCCTATCTGCCAACAACCAAGAAAAATTGTGTCCAGGTGTACCTAGGAGAATTGGTGCTGTTTTGAAGGCAAAGTTGGTCACCAAATATTAATTTAGCTTTTTTTAAAAAAAAAAAACTAATGCCATAAAAAAATCTATTTATGGCATATGTTTTGAAGACATCCTTAAGTTTTTCACAAGTGCCTAAAACTTTTGCACAGTACTGTATATTTAGAACCATTAATATTTTTTGCATTGTGAATGCATCCAGCCGTTTTACTTTTACCATCTCCATTGTTTTCAATGATGATTCTCATTACCATTACCATGTTTTGTTTTACTGTATTTTTAAATTACAAAGTAAGGCAGTACCAAGGGAGTACTACAACGATTTATAAATACTCTACAATATAAATAATATAGATACTTTTTTCACATTGCGGTTATGAGAATATCAAATGCCCATCTTTTTCGCGCATCACGGTAATGAGAATTAGGGGGGTAAAATATGTATAACTGTCACAAAAATAATGTCACTAACTAAAAAATCGTAATGGCACTAAAAATCGGCTTCCTTTTCTACATGCAAAATACAATTTCTTATTTGTTTCTTTGATTTTGGGGGACCAGGACATTTTCTTGACACGTTTTTGAGAATCACACAAAGACATCGGTCACTCGATAGAAGTGACCAAATTAGAACTGGTTGTGTGACATCGCCTTCTCATACCCTCAAAAAATAAATAAAATACAACCCAGACGATGTTAAATATGGGTTCACCTGCAGCGAGGATAAACATGGTTTGTGCCAACCTCAATGTGTTTTTGTGCAGTGAATTGTTGGCTGCCGAGAGCATGAAACCACTGAAATTCAAAAGACATTTAGAAACTCAAATCTTATTGTTGGCCCTATGCTGTTCATGGTTGATATTGGTCAATTCTAAATGTACAAATGTAAGTACATATTTGTTAATTTTTAAATGACAAACAATTTTGGTACCGTGTTGGGTACAAAACCACCTAAATGGTCGAGTCCAAAGCAAATCAACTTGAGAACCACTGCAATAAACATACAATATGAAAGAAAAGGGTTTAACACTTCTTCAGTCATGGAAATGTACCTGGTTCCAGCCACAGCACCATCATTTTTTCCCAAGGGCTCATCCAACTCTACACCACACCACTCACCCTTGGCAAAATCTGTTTCACCCAAGAAGCGCACTACTCCAGCTTTCGAGCCAGCGACCTAAAAGTATGTGAAGGGAAGAAAAAAATAAAAACATTTTGGACCCCTGTAACCTAAAAAGTGCTCATAGGACTATGTCCTTTATTTGGAATACCTTGATAAACACAGACCTCACTTTTGGTATGCACGGTCCTGGCTGAGAATCACTATTCTATTCCAATGCCTATATGCAGAATCTTTCAAATGAAGTGATTTCCTAGCGTGAAACAAACTACTAGTTATTCTGCGTTGTTCCGAATGTATTCCATTTAGATAATCAGTGCGCTATGAAGATCTGAAGCACAATGGCTTTACGTGAATACATTTCTGATTAAGTTACATATTCTGACTAGAAGGGAACTAACCAGTTAAAAGTTAATTGCCAGTTAATTAAAATTACGTACATTCGTCCCATACACATGTACATTCTCTACTCAATCCACAATGTGAACTGCATAGCTCAGTTATAAACAGTTGTAAAGTGCTGCTTATTGCTGTGATTTTGTGAGTGCCACAGCCCTTGTGTATTTCTTTCTCTGAAAGTATAGTGCCAGGAAGACTTTGTTTTGATTCGGCCTCTTTATTTTCAGTTTTTTGAAGAAAGATATGTCTGCTCTTAGCCTAGTATAGACAAATATGTTTTTTGTCTTGTCTTTGAGCTGGCATTAATCTCCCTTTCTCCATAGTTATGCCAGAGGATGCATAATAATTACAATTTATGTTAAAATTAGGGCTGTCGATCGATTAAAAATTAGAATCGAATTACATGGTGTCCCGATTAATTAATCACGATTAATTGCATATACAATTATTTGCTGAGAAATCCCCTCATATAACAATAATTCAATATAATGATGAAATAATTATACTGTATTGTTTACTACCGTATTATTGATCATAAGTCAATCATTGGCGTACAGTTCTTAGCAATCCATTTCACAAGTGAATTTGTCAATCAGTTGGAGATTTATTATGAGGGCTTGTTTAAGGACCTGTCAGTGAACACCTGCGTCAGACACTTGTGTAGTGTCTTGGATGCGTTGTGTCATAAACATACAATTTTTAGGTCACTATGTCAAGTTAAATATAGATTAATACTTAGAACACATATCGAGATCCCTTAGTTCAGATTTGCGCTCCATCAAATGTTTTGAACGCAAGAACGTAACGCATGTTTGTGTTGTTCTGCTGCTCAAGGGTGTTTTTCTTCACTGTATAAACTGTGCATTGCCATACAGCTGAAGTTTCACTTACTGCCCTCTGGAGTAAACAGGTGGTACTACAAGCTTGTATTTCTCAGGAATCTTCCATATTAAGTTCCAGGGGCATTGCAATTAATTGCGTTAATTTTTTTAACATGTTATTTTTAGTCAAATTAATCGCACTGAATTAACGTTAAATCGACAGCCCTAGTTAAAATAAATCTTCAAACTTGTAACTGCATTGGTCTTGTTCCTTTTATGTTGCAGTCCAAGAAAATACCTAGACATTTTATGTGGGCCAATACAATACATATATAAATGACTAAAATGAATATATAACTGTGAAAAATAACACTGCAAAATCTGTAAATTGATTTAATGTTCATTTTTTATTGTCTGTGAAAATTGTGCCTCCTCCTCCTCCCTCTATAAATATATGTTTCTTTGATTATTGGACTTTCCACATCTACCTGTATCTTGTTGACATGCACAGAATAGTACACATATGTCAGCTGTCTTTTTCAAGATTTCAGGTAATCAGAATAATTGCCGTAATTGGGTTAATGTGTTTACAAGATGCATAAATATTTTGAATGACCAAATTTGATAAATATATCTAAATTCATATTCATATAAACTTTAGCTGTGTCCCAAATGATGCTCTGTATATGATGCATTTACAATATACACTACGCACTTTAGTCATGTAGTGTATGAGTTTTCAAAGTGAAGTAAGCCATCTTTAGATGTAAAAGTGGCGCAGAAGCTCCACCTGAAGTGGCATTTAAGTGTATTTACACAGACCGTTCAATGCTGCTCAGAGCAGGCATAAATGCATTTATACAGCGATTACAACTGCATGAACAATGCTATGAGATTCATGTTTAAATATAAAATTATGAATATAAAAATATTAATTGAATTAGACTATGACTATTAGATTTTTTTTTAAAGTTTGTGGATAAACTTAAGGTTGGCTTGTAAAAGCCTGGTCTGAGAGGGAGAGAGAGAGAAAGAGAGATAGATAGATATGTGTGGCACGGTGGAGGGCGGGACCAGCGCGTGATTACGCACGCTCGGTCCCGTATTAGGCTAATTAAGCCGTCAAGAGGGATAAAGGCCACTCGCAGACGGCGATCGAGAGAGAGAGCTCAATTACGGACGTCGGTTATCTTATGTGTTTGTCTTTTGAGTTCTTCATTAAACCTTTAGTTTATATGTTAAGCTGGTTTTTCGCCTCTTCCTTGCCCATGAATTTGATCTGTGTTACATTGGTGCCGAAAGCCCGGGAAGGAAGAGGGATACGCCGTAGCGGAGTTCTCGCCACTTCTCAGTGGAGCAGCCGCGGCCATCTGCCGGGGGACGGAGGAGCCCAGCCACCTGGACGCGGAGGGGTCGAGGGAAGACCGCCGTCCGCGAGCGGAAAGGAAGAGGGATAAAGGCCACGCAGACGGCGATCGAGAGAGAGAGCTCAATTACGGACGTCCGTTATCTTATGTGTTTGTCTTTTGAGTCTCCATTAAACCTTTAGTTTATATGTCAAGCCGGTTTCTCGCCTCTTCCTTGCCCATGAATATGATCTGTGTTACAATATGGTTGCTAGGTTGTTCGGAGTTGTCACAAGGGTATCACTATGGTGTTCTGGGTGGTGGCTAGGTCATTCTAAGGGTGTTCTGGGTGGTGGCTAGGATGTTGTTAAGTCATTGTTGGGCGATTGCTAAGGTGTTATAGGTGGTCACAAGGGTGTTGCTAGGGTGTCCTGGGTGGTTGCTAGGTCATTCTAAGGGTGTTCTGGGTGGTTGCTAGGGCATTGCTAGACGGTTGCTAGTGTGTTCTAGGTGGTTGGTAGGGCGTTGCTATGTGGTTGCTAGACGTTTGCTAAGGTGTCCTGGGTGGTCACCAAGGGATTGCTAAAGGGTTGCTAGGATGTTCTGGGTGGTTGTCAAGCCATTGTTAGGCAGTTGCTAGGGTGTTCTGGGAGGTTGCTATTCATTGCTGGGCAGTAGCTAGGGTGTTGCTAGGGCATTGCTAGCCGGTTGTTAGGGTGTTTTGAGTGCTCAGTAAGGCATTGCGTGGTGGTTGCTAGGGTGTTCTTGGTGGTCGATAGGCATTTAACAGCTGATGGAAGTGACGTTTCAATTGCATGTGATGTTTTGGCGCTAAATTTAGCACATTAGACAATCTCAGTTCAACACTTGTATCACAAACAATTAACATATTTAGACCCCAGATAGCACATGTACATATCTTATTCTAAATCATAAACATCTCAAATACATCTGCTCAATATCTTATTAACATCCAAGACATAACTACTGACATTACAGATCTTCAGATCAGACATCTTCCAGATGCTAACACACACATCAAACAGATGTCTGGGTGATGAAC
The DNA here is from genome assembly GCA_032164185.1 of Moxostoma hubbsi. Classification (NCBI taxonomy): domain Eukaryota; kingdom Metazoa; phylum Chordata; class Actinopteri; order Cypriniformes; family Catostomidae; genus Moxostoma; species Moxostoma hubbsi. Next base: position 20,505,062 of record JAVLUX010000044.1, on the reverse strand, counting down.
ATGTGCTATGTGGTGTGAAGGTAAAGCATTCCAGTCAATGTTGAGAAGTGTTATGTACTCAGTATAAACATCCCAGTATAATGCATCTTTTAAACAGATGTTTAAACATTCTCACCAGCACTCGATCATTAATCTTCAGCTCTCGTTCCGCTTTCTTCACAGAACCAGTTTCTGAAAGATTGGACACAGATTCACTCTTGGACCGCACTAGGTCTGAGGCCGGTGTGGCTGTTTTAGTGGGCGAGGCTGGTTTCTTGGAGGAAGCAGATACTGATGCAGTGGACGGGGTGGGTGAAGCAGCACGGGATGGGGGAGCTGTTGTTGTCCCATTTGCCTCACCTTCTGTGTGTGAAAGTTTGGAGGGGCGTGTGAATATACCCTTCAATGCATCACACTGAAAATAGCGCACTCCCGAGACAGAGCCATCATTTTTTCCAATTGGCTCATCCAGCACCACGCCTGCCCACTGACCCGGAGCAAACTGGGTCTCTCCTAGAAACTGAATGACACCTGGCTTGTTGCCATTCACCCAGACTCGATCCCCGATGTTGAACTGCTCTTCTGCATCTTGGGCTTCAGCAGAGGACTTGTCACTTTGAGTTGTTTTAGGAGCAGCTGTTCCAAATAAAAAAAAGGACTGTGCTTGGAATAACATAATACTACAGACCTCAACAATAAAAATAGCACCAGCCAACAGTTTGAAAATTGTAGCCAGTTTACAGAACTGTAGCATGCCCTATCAGGGTTGTTTTCATATCATTTTATTTTTAAACCTTAGAGCAAATTTAAACTAAATAGGGTATGTAAAATATATAATTTTTATGGTGGGGTCAATAAAATATTGGCAGGGCAAGTACAAAGTTACTTGGAGGGCCAAACCTGTAGTGAGAGGCGTCTTCGTGGCCACAGCACTGGCTGGTCTGCCAATCTTGCTGGGCGCTTTGAGTCCGCTGGCCTTTGTTGTGCTCATGGTTGCTGTGAAACGGCTGTCTGTCTGTACCTGAGCTTTGCCTCTTCAAGAAACATTGACTCAGCTCAAGATGACTGGATGCTTCACGAGTAACATGAAGAAAAATGAAAGAAAAATATAAGTGAGAGAGAAAGGGAGTAAAAGTCTGTGGAGAGAAAGAAAAGAGTCAGAGTCAGCACACTTAATCAATTCAGGAATGTGTCTTTCTGTCTCTATTTTTGTGACATGCAAACACGCTTTGATTCTTTGGCATTTTGTTGTTGAAAGGGTACACCAAGATTTCCACAGAACCTGGTGGAATGGAAGTTCATGAGAATGTGATCAAAATGCAATACCAAATTACATTTTTTTTTTTTGCATTTTTGTAAGTTTGAAAAATAAAGTGTCAACTGTATAAAGTTAAATGCATTCATTAAAATATTAGAGGCCCATTCTCAGGAAAAACATGTGTTCATTTGAAAAGGTTACCAGCTGAACTTTCAAGAATTTAATAGCCACCTAGAAAACACAATGGACCCACTAATGAAAATCAACCCTCTACGGACACGTTGGAGAATTTATCACTATTGGCAAGTACATTTTTGTTTTAACCTGCCAGACTTTTGACAACATGCAAGCGTAATGCATCTGAAAACTTAAAAAAAAAAGATATTAAAAGAAAACAGAGAAGGGGGCATCATCATATATAACATATACATGTATATATATATATATATATATATATATATATATAACATATACATGTATATATATATATATATATATATATATATATATATATATAACATATACATGTATGTGTATATATATATATATATATATATATATATATATATATATATATATATATATATATATATATATATATATATATATATATATATAAAAACATACATGTATATGTTATATATATATAAACAGTAGTAGTAATAACAATCATATAGAGTTTTTCAGTTTAGTATGTGAAAGGAATAACACATTTTTTCCTGGAGAGACCTTTTTTAAAAAATATCCATCAATATATTTTCTGAATAAAAGAGTTTTCTAATATAATTTAGATATGGACATTCTATCAAAATATGTTTTCTACTCAAGAAAGTCTTACATAGATCACAAACTGGTTCCTCTTCCCCTTTCAGTAAGTATGAAAGAGTGAGTCTTGAATGACAAATTCGACATCTCTTTTATACAACCTGGTCATATCCATTTACAAAGAGGAAATAATAAACTCCTTGATTTAGTACTGGGTTCACTTCATGTAGTTTGTTATATATATATATATATATATATATATATATATATATATATATATATATATATATATATACATATATACATACACATATACACACACATTCATTCCATACCATTTGCCATTTGTTGTGAATGTACATATTCAATATGGGTTTAACATCAGATGCAGGTGTATTACGTACTGTCATGACCAATTGAAGTGCTTGCTTCCTTAGCTGCTTTATCTGCCTGTTCATTTCCAGCCAATCCCATATGGCCTGGTATCCAACAAAAGACAATATTCAAATCTTGTTTTTTTTGTTTTTTTTTAAGGAGTCCACTTTTACTATTATGCTAATAATTGTAGGGTGTTCTGTTTTCAGAGCTTCGAGCGCTTGCAGGCAGGATTTAGAATCTGTACAAATTAGAAAGTGACGTTGCCGTTCCTTTTCTATTTGTTCTAAAGCTAGTAATAATGCACAAGTTTCTGCTGTGAAAATTGAACTTTGTCCAGGAATACACTTGCCAATACATTTTGGACCAATCACTACTGCTGCAGATACATGATTGTCTGACTTTGATCTGTCTGTGTACACTGGTACATGAGATGGTAAGCTACATGGTAAACTGGTATCCTGCCAGTAATCTTCCTGACCTTTACAGGAGCAATACCATCAATGGCATTTTTTTTTTTAAAAATCCCCTTTTCTCCCCAATTTGGGATGCCCAATTCCCACTACTTGGTAGGTCCTCATGGTGGCGGAGGACAAGTCTCAGTTGCTCAGTTTGCTTCTGAGACAGTCAATACGTGCGTCTTATCACGTGGCTTGTTGTGCATGACACCGCAGAGACTCCCAGCGTGTGACTCTCCGCGGTCCACGCACAACTTTCCACACACCCCATTGAGAGCGAGAACCACTAATCATGACCACGAGGAGATTACCACATGTGACTCTAGCCTCCCTAGCAACCGGGCCAATTTGGTTGCTTAGGAGACCTGGTTGAAGTCACTCAACACACCCTAGATTCAAACTGGCGACTTCAGGGGTGGTAGTTAGCGTCAATACTCGCTGAGCTACCATGCCAACAACCAAGAAAAACTGTGTCCAGGATTAAGTAGGAGAATTGTTGCTGTTTTGAAGTTAAAAGTGTCCACACCAAATATTGATTTAGCTCTTTTTCTGTTTACTGGACTTTGAATGATGTTAATTGATTAATGAAAACTATGTCATTATTTTTTTTAAGAAAGTGTCTAAAACTTTTCCACAGTACTGTCCTTGGTGTCATACAGTAGATACAGCCTTAATAAAATGCACACTAGTATTCTTATGTTTTTTTCTCTTTTAGACAGAGACAGATCTAGCTTCAGTGGCAGGAGAAATTAATATATCAAAGAAAATACAGAAATGGTCATCAGTGCTACAACCATAAAAAGAGAGGATGAAATGTTTTTACCCTTACTAATGAGCAGATCCAGAATGTATCCATGATTATGTGTGGGCCCATTTACATGCAGTCAAATCAAGTGTTTAAAACTGCTACAGTTCTTTGGCAGTGTTGTGTTCAGGATTATCTATACAAATATTAAAATCCTCAGCAATAACAAAACGGAAGTTGCTGATAACAGTTCTGTAAAATCATCAACAAAGGCTGGAGAGTATTTTGGAGGCCAATAAATAACTATAAATAGAATGTGTGGTGCAACTCTTAGTACAATAATCAGATATTCAAAAGGACAAGTAATCACCAAATTACATATTTAAACAGCAGTTATTCCTCCACCTCTTCTAACAGCTATGCAGACACTTATAAAAGTAAAGTTTGGAGGAGCTGATTGATTGAGGTCTGTTGTAATGCTGCTGTTTTCCAACCAAGTTTCATTTAGAAACACAAAATCCAGGTTGTTTATGGTGATAAGGTCATTGACTAAAAATTACTTGTTCTCGCTGACTACCACCCCTGGAGTCGCGAGTTCGAATCCAGGTCATGCTGAGTGACTCCAGCCAGGTCTCCTAAGCAACCCAATTGGCCCGGTTGCTAGGGAGGGTAGAGTCACACGGGGTAACCTCTTTGTGGTTGCGATTAGTGGTTCTTGCTCTCAGTGGGATGCGTGGTAAGTTGTGCATGGATCACGGAGTGTAGCATGAGCCTCCACACGTGCTATGTCTCTGCGGGAATGCACTCAATAAGATGCGTGGATTGACAATCTCAGACGTGGAGGAGAATTGTCCTCCGCCACCCAGATTGAGGCGAGTCACTGCATCACCACAAGGACTTAGAACGCATTGGGAATTGGGTATTGTAAATTGGGGAGAAAAAATAAATAAATCTGCTAAAATCTCAACCAGCGACTGTGCTTCTGATATCTTATTCAGCCATAGAAGATGTCAAGACAGTTGCAGCAAACTACTCTTCTATCTAAAATAAAACGATTGATCGCAACATATATTGTATTATTTAATAAAAGTATTCAAATGATCTTATTACGCTCCAATAAGTTAAATTACATAAGATATAAGCTACAGCAGAGCACTGCTGTCTCAAGGCTCCCATTGTGAGGCTTCCTCTGTATGCAAAGATGTACAGCATTATTATTTTTTTTTTGCAGATGTTACAGTTAACACATCATAATTTACATCTGAATCCCAAATTTAAAATCAATGCTTACTGTCGAATGTAAATTTCAATGCACAAAATATGCTATATTATTGGTAATTGCATGGGTGCTACCAAATTAGGTGCTGGTGCCAAATATTCGACTGGCCCTTTTAAGGCACACATAACGATGTGGCCCAGGCTGAAATTGGGATTGACACCCCTATCTTAATGTGTATGAATAGGCACTCCAACTTCAGAGAAACACACAAAAAAGGTTTTCCTATTTTTGGACTCACCTACCCATCACTTCTAAAATAATAATAATAATAATAATAATAATAATGATGATGATGATACCTTTCTAAGGTTATCATTGGCGAAAATTTTTATTTTGACCCCCCCTCCACAAAATAATGTATAGTTCTCAGTAAATATTCATTCATGGCATATACTATGTTGGCTTTCATCATCTATTTCATCTTTCTTCAGAAAAATCATTAATAAATTAAATAATTTCAACCGGGAGAAGTTTCTAAATTTGGCATCTGGTATTTAGTGCTGTCATACATCAACGGGTCATATACTGAGATAATTTAAATAAGTTCTGCAAGTTGTAGTTTACAGATGTCATGCAAGTGCCAAAAAACAAATAATCAAAGCTCTCCAGGCATCATAAGATGCTTGAAAAGAGAGAGCTGGGTAAGAAATGTGCTGATCATTGGTAAATTAACTGCTCAGTCTTGTCTCACATTGGTTACGTACGTTACATGCTGTGCCACTTCCCTGTTTTAATTCCCCTACTGTAATCAATTTCAAGCATAAACATAAGAGTAAGATTAAAAACATGGGTTTGGAGAAGCCGATCTAACCCAACCACATAATAAAACAAATATAGTGAAGGTGTGCCAAAATTTATGAAAATATATACAAGCACAAGTAGGGGCTATAGAAGCATAACACAAAATCGTTTTGCCATTTTGAGAAGACAAAAATGCGCTTACTAGCATGCTCAGAACACAACATTATATATCGGCTGTCTGAAACTGACCTAATTCTTGAGCCAATACTTGCACTTTGGTTGAATTTGCAGTAAATCAAAGCTTAAATTGATACCCATGTGACATGAATAAAGCTGGCACAAGCTCTTGTGAGAAATGTATCACCAAATGCACGTGACAATATCACTATACATGTGCTGCAGACATTTTGTTTCTGCTGCAGAGCTGTCATGTCTTTTTAAAATGTCATGCAAATGTGACAGTCTGGTTTTTGCTAAATCAAACTAAAAGGACATATACTGGCACCCAAAAGTTTGGAATAATGTACAGATTTTGCTGTTTCGGAAGGAAATTCAACAAAGTAGCAATCAACTGATCACAAAGTATAGTCAGATATTACTGATGTAAAAAATATCACATCACTATTTGAAAAAAGTAATTTTTGATCAAATCTAGACAGACCCCATTTCCAGCAGCCATCACTCAAACACCTTATCCTTGAGTAATAATGCAAAATTGCTAATTTGTTCCTAGAAAATCACTTGCAATAATATCGAACACAACTGAAAGCTATTTGGTTCATTAAATGAAACTTAACATTGTCTTTGTGTTTGTTTTTGAGTTGCCACAGTAAGCAAATAGATTGGCTTGTCTTGAGGTCAATATTAGGTCAAAAATGGCAACCAAAAAAAAAAAAAAAAAGGGAAAGGAAAAAGAAACTGCCTTCTCCACAAACTTGTCAGTCAATCAGTGTTTGAAAAGAAGGCTCTTCAATGCTTGAAATTGCCAAAAAAAAAAAAAAAGTCTTCAAAGACAAAAGGACAATTGCTCGAACAAGGACAGAAAGTAATGTGGAAGACCAGATACAACCAAACAATAAAATAATTACATCAGAGCCTCTAGTTTGAGAAATAGGCGCCTCACATGTCCTCAACTGACAGCTTCATTGAATCCCACCTGCTCAAAACCAGGTTCATGTACAACAGTAAAGAGAAGACTTAGCAGTGCAAGCCTTGTGGGACATTGGACAACAGATAATTGGAAAAGTGTGTTATGGATCTTAACCCCATTGAGCTTTTGTGGGATCAGCTAGACTTTAACGTGCGTGAGAAGTGCCCAACAAGACAGCCACATCTATGGCAAGTGCTACAGGAAGTGGGGTGAAATGTCACCTGAGTATCTGGACAAACTGACAGCTAGAATGCCATCAGCAAAGCCATCTTTGCTGCATGTGGAGGATTTTTTGATGAGAAATCTTTATAGTTTAAGAAGTTCTGATTTTTTTTAAATTGTAATAGTAATTTTTCATGTTATTGATCAGTTGAATGCCAGTTTGATGACTAAAAGTACCAATTTCTATTCATAAGAGCAAAATCTGTACATTATTCCAAACTTTTGGCCACCTGTGTATATATTGTAATTGTAGATAGGTTCCACCCAGCATCTATACATGCAATTTGACCACAATAGACCTCGGTGTTATGCGCATGCCCAAAAAACAGAGGCGCCGTGTGACGTGCATTTAACCCACACTCGAATGCAACACTAAGCATAGAAGAGCAACAGCAGCAGCAATAACACAGGGTGCGTTTCATTCAGTAGTGATCATCCCTATGCCATATTCCCTTCAAAGATCATCCATCCACTGTGAGAGCTTTGGAGGGCTGAATGTTGTGGGGGTCAAAAATAATGTTTATTCAGAACTTCCCTTTGAAGTCATTTTCATTGGAAATTCAATCTGAAGCGATATTACAGTATGGCTTCTACTATTTTTCTCCCTGTGAAGTGGTCTTTGGAGGCCGATTTAGCTCTATTTGTAACCCAGGGAAACATTATATACAGTAAACCCCTCCCCTGAACATCCCCCCACACAACCCACCCAACATTAACACACACTACAGTGGTCACCAACAATTACAACATTAATAATAATAATAATAAATAAAACATTTAAAAATATATATGTACTTTCAAACAACATCTATTCCAGAATAAATCATATGGACTGATGAAAAGAGTACATAGTCCCACCCAGATGGGTTCAAAAGTCTCCAAATAGCTGGAAGACCTGTTGCTCAAGGGGCTTACACACTTTTGCTTCACTATGATCAAGGACTGAGTCCATCAAAAGATCAAAGTCTCCTCCCAATATTATACAATCCATGAATTCTATGGTTTTATGCATCAGGATATAATAAAAATCATCAACACACATGACATATTACACTGTGTCATGATTTAACAAAAATAAAGCCAAAATTGAGTTTTTTCTTCAATAGCTTGAAGAACCACCTTTAGCAGCATCTTTCTTTAATACAACTTATATTTAAAGAACCTTCATGATCTTACGTGGACTATTTTCCCACATTCCATCATAACATTAGGGCTGCAACTAACGATTATTTTGATAATCGAGTAATATTCAGTTATTTCTTTGATTAGTAATTTTGTTGGATACATTTTTTATTTCATTGGATACATGTAATTTATTAAAATGAATGAAAAAAAATTTCAAACAAATGATAAATGGCATACAGATTTGGTTACATTTACAGTACTGAATTCACAATTCTACACTCACAAAACTATGAACAAAGCCTGAATCATAAACATTTTCATTTATTATTTTTACTTCAGGACATATACAAAACAGATTCTTTCCTTTACTTGTAGAACTTAACAAAAAGTACTGTTCATTAAAGAGTAAAATGATCCATCGGGATGCAGGGTCCAAAAGTCAGTCCAGCAGAGAGCATGGGTGACACCAGAATAGAAATATTAATAATTGTGCCCAGCTGAAAAATACACAATTATGTTAAATACATATGCTTGTACACAGTCATTGATTACATACATTTCAAGTATTTTAAATTATTATTATTGTAGGTTTTAAAATAGTATTGTCACCGATTACATGTTTCTAAACTATTCTTTTCTAAACTGTGTGTTTATCCAGTAAAATAATGTTTGCCAAATTTAGTGGTGAAATCAGACATTACATTTGGTATTATCAGGAGGACTATCAAATATCAGGACCCTTATAATTAATAAATATCCTATTCAGCATTATACACAGTTTAATATAGTAAAATTATCTGTAAATGCAGTGCAAATGATTTCTTATGCTGATAATAGCATTGTTGCTCATTGTATTATGCGCTCGCTTGAGGAGAAACCATCTAAAACAATCTAAAATTTGGCACATTTTGACCCCTGGCTCTGAGACATCGGTGCAATCTGCTTGAGAGCTGATAATTGAAACTGAAGTCGAGGTATGATGTTGCAGATGCTTAGTGAAATTTAAGGAGACTCACATGTGGTAAAAACAAACAGTTTTTCGAAATACGTGCCTGATTTTGAATTCATAACATGTATATATTAATAAAATATAGAAAATAGCTGTAAAATGTAACTTTTAAGCACATTGAACAGCACATTCATTCCATCAGCACATCTGAAGCAGCAACCGCTCCCCATTAAACTGCATTCTAATTATGATCTTCTTTTAAGTGTTTATTAAGTGCTCGTGAGCTGGATAACTTGGGTTGTGTTTTTCGCTTCAACTTGTCTCCGTTGTTTTTCAAACGAGTCTCATCATGCAGCACATTTTCACTAGGCTGTAAAGTGACTTCTCTGACAGAGCTTCTCTGTTGACGATGATTTGCATTATCGATAAGTATTGGTTAGTTGTTGCAGCCTTTTATTATATTATACATAAGAGGGTTCATTAGACAGATTCATACTATGGCCAAGGTTAGCAGCACACTAGCATTAGCCTAGTGCCATGAATGCAGGATGTAAACATTACAAATGACACGTTTTCTACTGCATACGTCTTCAAATTATCAGTTTCTATAACAGCCTTTCTTTAGTGATCTTATGTGGATTCCATTCATAGAATGGGAGAAAGAAAGCATGATTGTTATTGAATATGCAGCCTGAAGCAAATGACAGTTGAAGAACTTCAAAGTGTGAAAAAATGTAAGAAAAGCATATGTCTGTAAAGATTTCCTTGTTTTTGTGGATGTTGTGGGAGTCTCGCTGTAGCCGACTTCTTCAACACTCTACTATGATGTAAAAGGTCAACCAGAAAACATCTACGTCACTGACATCCTTTCTTCACCTATTCACGCATGGTGTCATGCATACTTGGAAAGAGAGAGACGAAGACTGTAGCTTCATCCTACTGTACTTCAACTTTAACTGTCCATGTAAATGTACTCACTTTGGTACTACAGATGAAAGGAATTTTCATCTGAAGAAGAAAGAAACATTTTTTAAAAGGTTTTTATAACTTACCGTTCCTTCTGGCAAACTAACTATTGTTTGCCAGTATAGTATGCTAACACCTTATTTTTAGACTGCTGACACACAAGCTCTACTGAAATGTTATGAGACCAACCGTGTGCAATGTAAATATACATCTCTTGATCCCAATGTCTTTGTCAAGTGCTCTATTCAGTCACCAATAACACAGATGGGTAACAGTGTAGACTTTAGTTACATACTAGGCTCATTAAATTAAAAAAAAATATCAAATTATAGATTTATAATGTGGACTGACTACTGTACATTACATAAAAATAGATTTAGGTTAGTTGCTGAAAACAAATATCCGCAACTCTTCCTTGACTCATACACCAAATATTTTGTTTACATAAACATGTTTACAACTGTTTATGAGGATACAGATACCAAAACAAAAAGTACGGAAAAACTTAAAATAAATGGTTGAGAGTAGGGCTGTCATATTGCGATTATTTAAAAAAATATTGCAATTTGAACTGCGATTATGATGGTATGTTTTCCACATGTTCAACTGCAAAAAGGCTACTGGAGATTTCACACTTGAGCCCTCTTATAAAGACCCAAACTGAGACCTTTCAGTTCAACCACAAATAAATATATAAACTGTGAAACAACGTCTTCTTCATATTCAAATGTTACAATCCACCGTGTACCTGTTTTTGTACATTTTGTGATATGGTCTCAGCCCACTAATCATCATCATCATCATCATCATTAGTTTTTGAAACACAGTTAACTTGAATATTAGGGATGCGCCAAACAGTCAACATCCAATACCAATCTCCAATTTTCTTTTCATCTCATCAATCGATGCTGATCATTTAACTTTTATCAGCAGCTCTGTCAAAACTGGTTATATGTAAGCTTTCTGCTCAATGTCACTGTTAACTGAATTTCCCTGTTGGTAAAACCATAGTTGTTGCCAAGTTTTTGCTGTCAAAAATAATGTTGATTGATTGAATAATTCAGTATACACAAAATATAAATGTTACTCTTTATTCTAGGCCTTAAAAACTAGTAGGCTTATAAACTATTCTTTACTGTATTTTAAATAAAATTGTTAAATTACAGACATAAAATGTATAATGTATCGTTAGCTTTTCATCATTTTGGTGACATTTTTACTTAATTTTTAATATAGTAAATGTACTACATCAATAAACATGATGTATTTAAATTGCATATATTATATAACATATATACAGTATATTGTTCCATGTTTGTCGTTTACATGAATAATTTGTACTACTTACAAGTAATTACTTTGATATGTTATACGAGTGCTAATATAGGACGATAGCTTTAAAACTTGTGGCTGGGACTTTGACAGTAGTGTTTGTTTAGACAAATGGCTTCTTTACAGCATCCATGCTATGTGTGATTAGAATTAAATGTTTCTTTTGTTGTTTCTTGATTGTCTTTGGACTCACATAACACAGAAAGAGTCAAAACTTTTACTCTCAGCACACAGTGAAAAGATATCGGTGCTGAACTTCTTCACCACTACACAACTCAAACAATGGTGAGTGAAATCTAAAAAAAATTACCAGCCAGTGGATAATCACAGACATTTTTTTGTAGCATATGGGAAGTATTTACGCACATATGATTGATGGAAATTGCAGACAGATAGAAAGAAAGGGTGATTTTGGCATTTTAAGGATCAACACTGGGATTTTACAAATGAAGATTAATTCGAAAATCTATATTTTTGCCCAGCCCTAGATCCAAACGCATGAGAAAGGTCCAGCATGTCTTTGAGAGAAACTGTGATTCCTGCAGGATCAGTTTCAGTCTCTTTCATGCCTCATAAAAGCGTCTCAGACTGCACTGAAAATATCACTATATCACGATACCACGGATCTAAGTATTGATACAATATTGTGAGAATCACAATACATCAATATTTGAATGTACTGACACAGTCCTACATAAAAGCACCATCAAATTAACCTTAATATGGTCCATATGACTCGTGCATTTTCTTCAAAGATTCGTGAAGACATAAGATAGTTTTGTAAACCATGAAAAGGCTGCATTTAATAAAATAAATATATAGTTTATCTGTGCTGCCTGATACAGAATGAATGAGCACTGCTCAGCTGTGTCACACACAGCATGCACTGGGGCCTTTCTAATATGAAGTGATAATAATGATGATGAGGATAATTATTATTAATGATTGTAATATTTTACAAGTAACAATAATATTTAATTTGACTGGGTTCTAAAAAAATAACTGATTGAAAAGCAGACTGATGTCCTATCAAAACTAAAGAGCAATAAAAAAAGATATCTGAAACCATTTAAGTCCAGCTACAAGTTAAATGCGCACAAAAATATGTTGAGAACTGGGTTGTTTTCTATTGAACACTTACACTGGAATTACTGTTAAATTTGCTGCTGCATTATCCAGCAGACTAGTTAGCAATTCAGTTTTTCTTAATAGGCTACACGTTTGATCTAATTGTTTTTTGTTTTCTCCAGTTTACAATCATATTATAATGTGTATTTAGAGGTTTGTGTTACTTTACCAATAAAATATTACTTCCGAACACTTCCACAGTGAACTACATATATTCTAAACGGTCAAGGGAAAATCACCACAGATATCGGATCGAGAGAGAAAACATGGTATCAGTGCTAAAAGATTTTGGCCTACGTCAAATTGTGTATTCACTGAAATCAAGTGGGGATATTTTGCAGAGTTATCGATAGAAAGAAACTTGCTCTTACTCCAAAGTACTTCAAATACAACCCTGACATGCTAAAGAGACTACTCAGTCTAATGAACAACCAGTTTTGTTTTTAGTTTCGCATAAAACCAATAGCACCATGTGATAACATCTGGATTATGGAGTTTCAAAACTTGAGCCGAATTATATATTGACCCATGACTAAGCCTGGTTTGGACAATTAGGACCTCAACTGCAGGACAGGATATTATAAACAAAACGTACAGTTTTTGAAAACGAATGCTTAACTTGAAAGTCCAAATGCGTAGCTGACATGAGTTAGCTTAGTTAGCAATGCGTTAGTTTTTAAAAAGTTAAAAACTCACAAAATAAACCATGACGTCACAACGTTGCTTAACTTAAGCAATAATATTTTACTTCAGTTTCATAAGACTTTTCCCCTCAAAATTCAAAAGACGCGAGAGAGAGAGGGAAAAAAGACGAAAAAAACCTGGAGAAAGTTCACAAGTCCGAATGACGACTTTCCGCAATGTCATTTCTCGCCTGGCTAATCGAACCAAAACAGAGAGTTGCAGTCAATAAACCCGCACTGCTAGACAACACACATCAACGATCCACGTATTCTGATCGAAATAGCACCTTCTATTTACAATCACCAGAAGCTGATGAGGGCGCACGCACAATCCGGAGGTTTTATTAAACAGAGGTTTAAGGTTACTGGCGAGGGCCGAGGCACAACCTGTTTAAGACGGGAAATTCTGACTTAACTTCCAACACGGATAAAAAAATAAAAAAAAGCGGTTTCCTGGTGGTCCACGCCACACACGGAACAGAACATGTAATCCATTAATCGTTTACTCACCTGCTCTCTCTCTCTCACCGCGCAGTGCTCTGAACAACGAAGAGATGAATTCCGCCGAATTCTCTTTAATCCATTTGGCTTGACTGCCGCGTGGGTTTAGGTTAAGGATTTAACCGGGTGCGTTAAAGCACCCACTTCAGCAGTGACACGAGTGGCGTAATGACGTCTACTCTGCCTCTGTCTCTGCCCCGCCTAAGGACCACGGAAGCCCTTAGGAGGCGGGAACATGAAAAAGAAAACGTGGACCCTCTGTATCTGAAACAGTGAGATTCGATAAGATTAGCGGTCTAACAATATAATTCCCCTTTACATTACTGTCTGAAATACTTCATTCTGATTGTTTTTGTATAGCGGTAACGACCGCAAAACTGTAAGCAATTATCGACTTGATTCCATCATAGGTGAGGTAGTTTCACGTCTCATTTATCACCCTGCCTGCCTGCACCCACTTTTTTTCTCAAATATAAAAGTCATTTCAACTTCCATTCTTTTAAAATGAATAGTTTCCATGTCTATGTCGTTCCAACCCCCTATTACTTTTCTTTATTTTATGAATACAAAAGGAGAAACTTTGAAGAAGGTACTGATAATGTGGAAAATTTTGTGGAAAGTCGTACAAACTTGACAATCTTTTTTTTCTGTTCTTGTAAATCTGTAAACAAAAATTATATTCGCTGTGGACTCCCATTCTCTGCTCTAGATGTTTACCCTGAATAGTTTAATTCCATGTTCCAAAAGCCATAAATGTGAAAAAAGGTCTATTGGGGAACTGTAGCTTTAAAGCTTCAAATAGGATGCAAAAGCACCATAAAAGTAGTCCATTGTATGCTATATACAAGTATTTCTCTTTAAGTGAGCGACATTTAACGGTGTTGAATGTAAGATTGGCAACAAGCGTTTGAAATTGGTACTGCAGTCCAAATTCGAAATATTGGAGAGTTGTCAACCCCGCCCCAGACTCGAAGCTCGTGCGGGTTGCCAGAATGAAGACATGCAACAGTATCCGTTTTAAAGGATTTCTGGGCTTTAAGCTGTCTCTATCTTCCAAAGGCATCTCCAATATTTATTTATTGTTTTACTACACCTCTGGTCATGGTGGTTTTTAGACGGATGGCGAGGCTTTTTATGTCGGGTGGAATTTGTTATCTCTGATCCAGTTCGTTTGATGGCTGCAGTGCGCAAATCTGGCAACCCAGCGGTGCTGAAATACTATTGGTGAGTGGGCAGGATGACAGAACAGAAATTCCGGCCCGGAATGGAAACTTCAAAGTAGAATATACTGGCTGTAGCATTGTTATCGGAGAAGCCATTATTTCAATTTAGCATGTTTCCTAATTCTCTAATGACGTATTATGGACATTTTATGATTTAGTACAGTAAAAATATTACATATAGCCAGGGTTGGGGAGTAACGGAATACATGTAATGGGGTTACATATTTAAAATACTAAATACAAATTAACTGTATTCCAATACAGTTACAATTTAAATAATTGGTAATTAGAATAGTAACATTCAAAACGTATTCTTATTACTGAAGAGATTACTTTGCATTTTATTGTCATTTGTTTCACTTAATATTTAGTCCTTTCAGATGGAAAACATTTATACATATAAATGCTGCGATCCAAAGTGCATTTGAACAGCGGTGAAACACTTTCCTATGCTCTGTTACATTCATACGAGCAGATAAAGTTTGAAGCAGAAAAATACAAATAAACCTTGTGTAAATTGTCAGCATTACGCTAAGATAAAATGCGACTTCTAGCCATTTTACATACGTTACCAGACACGACCATATTTTATCAAGAAAATTCACGTTGGATCATAATTAATTTTTTTCTAGTAAGGCCTTTGATATTAGGGCAAAAATCATATTCTTGATAATTTTTTTGTTTTCCTGTAAAAATATCTAAAAAAAAAAAATAAAAAAAAATCCTTTAAACAAGATCAATTTAAGATTAGGTTTTATAGATTAGAGAATGTATTTTTAACGTGTACTTTGTCTCTCTGTACTGGCAGAGTTTTTAAAGTCAAAACAAGTGAGAAAAAAAATCTCAAGTAATCAAAAAGTATTTAGAATATGTTACAAATGACATTTTACAGCATGTATTCTGTAATCTATAGTGGAATACATTTAAAAAGTAACCCTCCCATCCCTGCATATAGCACCTTTAAGTCACTACATTTTCCCTCTGGTAAGCTATTGTCTTGAGAACCATATTTCAAGATTTACAACAAATTTCTGTCTGTTCTTAATACAAAGCTATCGAATGGCTTCAGAAAACTTGATAGCACATGCACATCTCCAAAATGTCCAATAGTATTTCATCAGAAGTATCACATTAAAAATATTTTGTGTACAAACATCAGCTAAACATCTTAAAGAGAGATTTACTTCCATTCTTAATCATACTCATTTAAATTGTCTTCTGAATGTCCTTTTGTAATCAGAGTGTCTTACAAACATATTGCAGATGAGATGAGCAAACACTCTTAATTGCACTAACAATAATACGTTCTTTAGATCGACACATCAAATAGACGTCTATATGGTTTATATGCTTGTGCAATCTGGAATATAGTCTTATGGAGTTCTTTTATGATATTTTGAGGTGCTTTTGGATCTTTTTAACCTTGACAGCTTAAGTCAATATGTATGGTAATGGCAACGAAAAACGACCAGTACATTTTTCAAAATTTCTCTTTTTGTGATCCACGGAAAGAAAAAAAGTCATATGGTTCTGAATCTGAAATGACATGAGGGTGAGTAAATGATGACAATTTTCATTTTTGGGTGAAATATTCCTTTAAGCAGTAAGGTACAAGAGGCTGTGCTATATTGTCACTGTAATTACAGCAAGAGGAGATTGTTAGGCACAATGTTTTACAGAAATTATCCCAAAATATAAAACATCGTTGCTGGGGCTCTTGTTATACAGGTGAAACTCGAAAAATTAGAATATCGTGCAAAAGTTCATTAATTTCAGTAATTCAACTTAAAAGGTGAAACTAATATATTATATAGACTCATTACAAGCAAAGTAAGATATTTCAAGCCTTTATTTGATATATTTTTTATGATTATGGCTTACAGCTTATGAATTCAGAATCTCAGAAAATTAGAATATTGTGAAATGGTTCAGTATTGTAGGCTCAAAGTGTCACACTCTAATAAGCTAATTAATCCAAAACACATGCAAAGGGTTGCTGAGCCTTTAAATGGTCTCTCAGTCTGGTTCAGTTGAATTCACAATCATGGGGAAGACTGCTGACCTGACAGTTGTGCAGAAAACCATCATTGACACCCTCCACAAGGAGGGAAAGCCTCAAAAGGTAATTGCAAAAGAAGTTGGATGTTCTCAAAGTGCTGTATCAAAGCACATTAATAGAAAGTTAAGTGGAATTGAAAAGTGTGGAAGAAAAAGGTGCACAAGCAGCAGGGATGACCGTAGCCTGGAGAGGATTGTCAGGAAAAGGCCATTCAAATGTGTGGGGGAGTTTCACAAGGAGTGGACTGAGGCTGGAGTTACTGCATCAAGAGCCACCACACACAGACGGGTCCTGGACATGGGCTTCAAATGTCGTATTCCTCTTGTCAAGCCGCTCCTGAACAACAAACAACGTCAGAAGCGTCTCAAGCACTCTCAAATTCCAAATTTGAGAGCAAATTTTGCATCTCATTTGGAAACCAAGGTCCCAGAATGTGGAGGAAGAATGGAGAGGCACACAATCCAAGATGCTTGAAGTCCAGTGTGAAGTTTCCACAGTCTGTGTTGGTTTGGGGAGCCATGTCATCGGCTGGTGTTGGTCCACTGTGCTTTATTATGTCCAGAGTCAACGCAGCCGTCTACCGGGACATTTTAGAGCACTTCATGCTTCCTTCAGCAGACAAGCTTTATGGAGATGCTGACTTCATTTTCCAGCAGGACTTGGCACCTGCCCACACTGCCAAAAGTACCAAAACCTGGTTCAATGACCATGGTATTACTGTGCTTGATTGGCCAGCAAACTCGCCTGACCTGAACCCCATAGAGAATCTATGGGGCATTGCCAAGAGAAAGATGAGAGACATGAGACCAAACAATGCAGAAGAGCTGAAGGCCGCTATTGAAGCATCTTGGTCTTCCATAACACCTCAGCAGTGCCACAGGCTGATAGCATCCATGCCACGCCGCATTGAGGCAGTAATTAATGCAAAAGGGGCCCAAACCAAGTACTGAGTACATATGCATGATTATACTTTTCAGAGGGCCGACATTTCTGTATTTAAAATCCTTTTTTTTTATTCATTTCATGTAATATTCAAATTTTCTGAGATTCTGAATTTTGGGTTTTCATAAGCTGTAAGCCATAATCATAAAAATTATATCAAATAAAGGCTTGAAATATCTTACTTTGCTTGTAATGAGTCTATATAATATATTAGTTTCACCTTTTAAGTTGAATTACTGAAATTAATGAACTTTTGCACGATATTCTAATTTTTCGAGTTTCACCTGTATACGCAGTACCCTTAAAAATATAAGACTCCAGTCATATCAGTAACCTTATAAAAGCTATTTTTTTCTACATGGAGAGGGTTCACACATGGGGGCTGCCATGTTTGAATCACATGACCAGCCAAATACCACTCACTTAATCTCAGAAACCATCCTGTTATTTGACACTTTCACACATTGTTTAAAGTAATCATGGCTGACTGAATACTAAATTTGATCAACAGCATCATAAACAGAAAACTACTGATTATAAATTAAGTTGCATCCAAGCTGCTAGGTGTCAGTGCAAGCACATAAAATTGTATGTAAACTTCTGACTTAAACTGTATACATAATATATAGTTTTGCTACTGCTAAGGCAATTCCTGAGGTAATTGACCAAACCCGACTGCTTCTCTCTGCGTGGCAACAGAAAAAGCTAGTAGGAAAGCTTGACAGTTAGCAATACTGTCAGTACTGAGGGGGGCAGGGTTTAAATTGCAAGCCTCTATCTGACATTACACAATTTCCAGGAGTCAGGAAGCACAGTTTTGATCAAACTGAAAAAAAAGTTAAGACACTTAATAGCAATAAAATGAAATATCCATGTGCACACTTGTATATTTTCTTTTGTTCTTACAGTAAAGTTTGATTCATAGGTCTGATATCAGATTTATCAACCCCTGTATGTCAAATGAAGAAAAAACAAAAAAAACAAACACACTGGTTGACGGTCTAAGTGGGTGATTCTTCAGAAGAAACTATAATTTTAACCAAACCAGACGCTTCTACTACCATGTTCTAGTTAAAAAGTTTAATTCAGCGAAGTGGGACTACCAATATAAAATCAGAATCTTTAAAAAAAATTAAGATGAAATATATTCAGAATAAATTTCACAAATTAACTGTGGTTGGCATAAAATGCCATAAGATGTTGCTAAAAGGACACTAATAACTCAGGAATAATAAAACAATTATCTAGAGTAAATCTGAAGTACAAAAGCCACTTAATGACTACATACAGACTGAATGTGCCAATCTGTGTTTTAGACATTTTTGTCATTTTAAAAACGATGCAAAGTAAAGAAAGATACAGATAACCAAAGTTACACAACATATAAATTGACTGGGTAACAGTAAAAAGAACAAGAAAAAAGCAATTATGGCCCACAAAATGGCAGTAAAAACAGATGTCTTCAATTATTTTTTGTTTTTGGCCTGATTTCTTGGGGAGCATTTGAGTAGATCTCGAATTTTGAGATAAACCCCTGTTGCTTCAGCAACCTCTGTAAACTCAGGTGTGTCCTCAAAAGGAATTATTCCCGCAGCAAATTTGCTACGGTGCGGGACGAAAGTTACTTTATTCATCTCAGGTTCCTCTGTGTCCTCAACCACTGGAGCGTTTGACTCTTGCATGCTTATTTGTGGAGTGACTTCAGTGCGATTCGATCCATCTTGATCATCGCATTCATCATAAATTTCATCCAGGACAATAATGTCACTCATCTCTGTTTGCATATCGATAGATTTTATCTCTCTAACAGTAGTTGTTCTATCAATTTTCTTCATCTCATCCTCACAAACATTGGCAACTGGCTCTTCAATGGGTGAAGCAGGTGTGCTCATGATTTCAAATGTATGACTCAGGTTCTCCAACTTAACCGGTTGTTCTTCCTCTTCTGCATCAGGCCTGACAGGAGTGCAAATACTGGGGGAACATGGGACAGGGGTCCCAGAAGCTCCAGGCTCAGAATCGCTTTTAGTTGAAGTATCTGCATTCTTGAGGGCTAACCAAAGAAGCCTTTGCTGCTCCTCAAGTTCTTCCAGGGTTAGCCCATCTTCTGATTCCTCCCCCCCAGTTATACCTCTCACTCGACTGGATGGAGAATAATTTGTGGGCGGAGTTGCAGGTGGAGTGCCTTTAGAGAGTGGAGGTGGGGTAGTCATGGTTGGAGGCATTCCCAGTGGTAGGGGTGGAGGAATGTGTATGGGTGAAGAACCAGGAGGGAGTGGTGGTTGGAACTGGAATCCAACAGGTCTAATTCGAGGTGCGTCATAATCTGTGGATAGGCAAAACCTCAAGAAATGTCACAGTGCAAAAAAATAATTTTACAGTTTTACCATAAACAGTATATTTGTCTTGTTTTTCAACAAGATTATCTAAAGACCCTCAATGTCATTAGATATCATTAAAGGAATATTCCAGATTCAATCCAAGTTATGCTCAAGCAACATCTTTAGTGGCATTGTTGATTACCACTTCACTATTCTTTACAAAAAAAATAAATAAATAAAAAATCTGGGTTTCAGTGAGGCACTTGGAAGTGAATGGGGCCAGTCCGTAAACATCAAAATACTCACCGTTTCAAAACTAAAGTCTCTGTATACATACAGAAATTCAGGCATATGAGGTATCATCTAAAATCTTAGAAACTTTTCAGAGATAACAAATCACTTCTGCATATATGTTCCTTAATATAACAAAAGGCCTAAAAACATTTGCATTGAAAATTAGCCCCCCCCCCCTCAGAGGTAATGGGGTAGAAATATTTATATAATAATAAAAAGTCCTCACATAGCACATAAATGGACAAGTCATATATCAAATGAAAGCTCTAACTCTCAGGAATGTGACTGTATAGATAATTTTGTACTGCCACAGTTCAAAAGAATCACAAAGTAAAATTTTATTTCTGTAAGTCATAAAATATAAATGTCTCGTTTATACTCCGATAACTGGTGCTTTAAGCCCAAAATACTGTAGCTAAAAACTTTATATCTGCTTTTACCTCGAAAAATTATACATTGTTACCAATCTGTGAGCTTGCTTGGCTGAATAATCCAATGTTATGTTATATCAAAATATAGAACAAAATATGCCATCCAGAAAAAAAGCATGCAAAATATCATCAGAAAATATGTTTGACAATTGATCATAAAATCATTGCAAAGGGGAGGATCTCAGCTTTCTAATGGCACCTAGATTGAGCTTCTAGTACATTCAAAAGCTAAGATATTTAATGAAATGACAAGAGTGGTGCTGAACTGAAAATTAGACTGAATCTCTACGGACGAGCACATCTGTGAGGGCTAAAATGTGTTAAGAGCACCACCTAAATTTCAGATCTGTATATTGTGATGGAAATTAATAGAGAAAAAAAATTTTTTCTGGTGCTTTCTGCCACCTAGTGGAATATATTTCAAAGTGTGGTTGAGTGAACAAAACCAGAATTACATGTTTACAAAGTTAACACAACAAAGAAAATGATAGTTTTTCCCCCCAAAAAAACAACAACAAAAAAGCATCCGTTTATGATAAGATTATAAACGCATAAAATATTATTCATGAATATTTTGAGACTTTTTTTTTATTTGTTCTCTAAAAAATTAGACCACAGTATGTGTGAATGGTGAGCTTTTAAATTTGAGCATGAAAAATTGTGGGCGGCAGCCCAAAATTGCACCAGAGTTTAAGCACAGAAAATATTACTTAGGGTAAGGGGTTTAGAACAAACCCTGATCCTCAGTTCAAGCAATAATACATTACTGATGCTTGCCTTAAACTCTGCTAATGAAGCATTTAATGACTTTGTTAGGTATGACTTACTTTCTTATGCAGAACAAAAACAAAAGATATTTTAATGAAGATAAGATGTCCGTTTGTCCATATGATGCAAGCGAATGGTGACCAAATTTTCAAGCTCCAAAAAGGACATAAAAGGCAGCATGGCTGAAGACTCCAGTGGTTTAAGTATGTCTTCTGAAGCGACCCAATCAGTTTTGGGTGAGAAGAGATCGGAATGAAACTTCTTTTGCACTGTACATTTTGCCATTGTAGTCTCTAGGCATGATCATGATTTTTAGCTTGATCACAGTTCCTAGTACTTGACCCATGCACAAGAGCGCTAGATGGCACTTGGAAGTGTAACTGAGCTTAAAATCATGATTGCCAAGGAGACTGCTAATGCTAAGATTTATAGTGAAAAAGGAATTATATTTTGGCTGTTCAAACTCAAAACCAATTGAATCACTTCAGAAGACATGGATTAAAAAACTGGAGTCTTGTGGATTATTTTATGCTGCCTTTATGTCCTTTTTAGATCTTGAAAATTTGGTCACCATTGAACATTGTACAGACAAACGGACATTATATCTCTATTAAAATATCTTAAGTTTGTGTTCAGCGGAAGAAAGTCATATGAATTTGAGATGACATACGGGGGAGCACATGATGAGAATTAACTTTTGGGCGAACTATTTCTTGAGAAATATATTATCCCCATGCTTAAAGATAATAAAGGAAATAAAAATGAATAAGGAAATTCATGCCTATTGTAAAAGTTTATTTTGTGCTAAAAAACAATCTGTGCTACATCTCTAAACAGAGGTCTAACACAGAGTCTAAGCCATGTACCTGACTCTCTCTCCATATCAGAACAGTGGTGTGGGTCTGAATTGGATCTCTGTTTCTTTGTCTCCACGGGTGTCGATTCAGACTCATGACGTCTCTTATTGCAGTTAGAGCCAGGCTGTGGGTGGATAAATGAATTCATAAGGTCATGGATTCATGGGGAAATATAAAATTAGGCAACAATATAGACGTTTTTACCTCTGGAAAAGTATTGCTCAAAAAAGCAGCAAAAGTTTGTTTCCAGTGCTGAGGCTGCATGGGAATGGATCGAAAAGACCTGAAGTCCTGAATAAAAAAATAAGACAACATTTTCCTTTTTGAGTGGTCTGTCCCTTTAAATATATAAATTCTGTGTGCTTAAATACATGTAATGTTTACTTGGAGGCTCCACATGTGTTTCCTTTTATTACTTTGTGACCAGTATGTACACTTACATCCCTTATATTGGGTGGTGCATTGACATTGAATCCAGGAAAATCCACCAGCTGGGAGACATCATAAGATATCTTTTGGCTGAGGTTTTCTTCATCTTCAGAAGGCTCACCATCATTTGTTCCTTAAAGAAAATGGCAGTCAAAATCAAGATCAAAATCTTTCAGTCCTATTCAACTACAGTAGAAAACTCACTCTTTCCATCATAGAGCATTAAACCAGAGTTTTCCATCTCTGCTTCTTTTAACCAGCCAGGTGGGTAGCCCAGCTCCCTCATGCGATAGATGAATGGTGGAAGGGTGTTTGCTGCGACCCCAAGGGCATCAAGGAGCTCTTGACTAGAAAGACAATATCAATCGCATATCATTTTAAAGTAACAGTTCACCCAATAACAAACCTTCTGTAATCGTTTACTTTTTCTACTGTGGAACATAAATGGAATGGTAACACTTTGCAATTCCATTCCTTAACATTAGTTAATGCATAAGGCATCTTGAACTACCAATGAACAATATTATATATATATTTTTATAGCATTTAATAATCTTTGTGAGTGATAGTTAATAAAAATACAATTGTTAATTGGTAGTACATAGTGCATTAACTACTGTTAACATATACAACCTTTGATTTTAAAATGCTGAAATGACCATTAACCAAGATTAATAGATGCTGTAAAAGTATTGTAGTTGGTTAGTTCATGTTAACTAATGGAACCTTACTGTAAAGTGTTAGAGGAATTTTAAAGGATGTCTCTTTCACTGATTTCAATGCAATGCCAGTCGACTCATTGAAGGCATACAATAGGTTTTGGTGAGAAACAACCCAACCACAGTGAATATCTTAACTTCCACCATTGCTCTTCTTTGGATATTCACAAACACATAAAAGAAATACATGCTTTTTTATCAAGAAAATTCACGTTGGATCATAATCTTTTTTTCTAGTAAGACCTTTGATATTAGGGCAAAAATAGTATTCTTGATAATACATTTTGTATTGTTTTACAGTAAAATTATCTAAATATCCTTAAAACAAGATCCATTTGATTGATCTTGTTTTAGAAACAACACGGCATAAGATATTTAGGTTTTTCAGAGAAAGTATTTTTAACATGTTTATTTTGTCTTACAGTTTTTATAGTCAAAACAAGTGAAAAAAAATCTACCAGTGCTGAAGTAGTAATCCAAATATTTAGAATATGTTACTGACCTTGAGTAATCTAATGGAATACGTTACATATTAGAGCATGTAATGGAATACATTTCAAAAGCAACCATCCCAACCATACTTTTTTATTTTCATGTTTTTAAATAAACACTGAATCATCATCTATGTCTGGGCTTTATTGTTTTCGGGATATTAAATTCATAAATCGGCTAACCTCACTTTTCCTGGCTTGTACTTTGCAAATCGCTCCTCGACCTCTTCTGCATGGTAGCGCTGGTTGCTCTGATTGTTGTTCTGTGAAAACTCCCTCCTCTTCTCATTGATGCGAGCCATATCTTTAGGCTTAAACAATAAAATAAAAAAAAGTTTCAAAAACAAGTCTGATTTGAGTTTGATTAAATGATCTTGCATTAGCCAGTTTCCCACATGAAACCAATATAATTGCAGTAAAACTGCTACATCTGCCATTCACAGATGCAAAAGATTTGTCTTTTATCTACATTGTGATTTGCAAACTCTGTGATGTCAGTTATTTTGTCATAAGTAAGGGAATCTTTAAAACCCAAAGTATACTTGCTTATATGTTTTTATGCATACCAACTTTTTCATCTGCTTGAAGAGAGACTTTTCCTTTCAGCATCTGTACAATTTGACTAAATGTCTCAACTTGTACATGCTCAACCTATTAATCTTAGGAATTTGTTCACACTTAGCATCAAAGAAACTTTAAGCAAGATTCCCACATCTTATGACCACAAATTTTTAGAGCTGATTTGTTTTCTAAATGGAAAAATACCATTTAATATATGGAAAAGGCTGTACATGTGAAAGTGATTTAAAAACATTCTGGTATTAACATAATTATGTAAGAGCATTCAACAAGCATTAACAGAAATACTGTCCATAAGAAAGAAAAATACCTCTGGACAGTCTCGCAGCTGATGGTCCACAGAACCACAGTTAAAACAACATGGTCTCGGTCTGTAAAAACAACAGTTTTTATCTTCAACCAGAAAGCTAAGTAGTTAATCAGGTATGCGCTGCATATCTGGCTTCACATCAATCTTAATATATCTAATGAATTCTATATAAAAAAATTCAAAAAAGAACAAAAACTGACTTGCAAAGAATACTGCAGTACCATCAATATAAATTTCAGAATACTTATTGTTAATGCTGCTTTCACATGCTCGTCGCAAAAAACTTCCCACTTCTGAAGACGTAATTATGATTACCTCACATTCCAGTGATTTGTGGGAAGAGAGAATAGGAAACAGAGGACAAAAATGACATTTTTCATAAATGTATACAACAGAAACTGCAACAGTTAACAAGGTACCTGTATTTCAAAATATTGACCTACCATTCGCTAATGAATCTGACCTCTCCTCGGCCATGTTGAAAGGTTAACGGTCATAATGTTAACTCTAGTTTTTATGATTTTATTATGGTAACTGGATTTAAGGGGGCGTTTATGATTAGCTTTCAAGCCAGCAACTAATTTTCACGACAATTCCGATAACATGTGAAAGCAGCATAAATCATCAAAGTGCAACGGTTGTTCACAATTTCCGCAGCCTTGGTTCCAGGGCTACTTTTGTTCCCATTTGTTTTCTCCAAAGAGATTTCAAAAAGTTCAGCCACAAAAAAGTTCAGCTATTAACCAAACAAACCAGAATAACGTTACAAAATTAGATTTGAAGTAAAAAGGTATTTGAAGATTAGGATAATGCCATTACACCAAGAATGCTAATGGGAATGGTCGGTTATGGCTGAACTCTTCTTTTAGTGCGATTTTTACTTCTAGTAACAGTAGTCTTGTTTGAGATGAGCAAGTTCTCTGCAGAACCGATTTCCAGTGATCAGAAGCTGGTGCGTGCCAGTTAGAAATCTGTCCGGGTTGCTGTGATGTCATGATGTATGTTTGGCATCTCAAACGAGCCTAGAGTTTTCTTTAATTGATGGATTTCTCTGCAGCATTATTGGTATTGTAGATCTTCAAAAATTCAGCAATTAAACACGGTTTTTACTAATTCAATTGAAACCACTCTGACTTGTAGCTTCTAAATCAACATTTTATCATTGCTTCATTTCAGAGCTCATTCCTGATATGTCTTAGAATATTTGTATGCCATTGTTAAAAATCTATTTCCCAATGGAGAAAATTAATGGGATTTTTACTTAAGGAACGTGAACCTTGTGCTCCATTACGGTCACCACTAATAGTTACATACCTTTTCTCCTTTATTTGCATCTCTTGGCCTTCAAAGGCAATGACCTGGTCGAAGACCTGCTGGTATCTTTGCAAAAGTGATTCAGGAGCAGTGATGTATATAGACATTTGTAAAAATACACTAAAGCGTACTCTAAATCAGAGCAGTCGTTTAAGGTGCAATCCTAGCTATAAACTTGTAGGATACTTGGGAACTTCCCATCCCTCAGTCAGTTGGGGGTTTTCATTCAACAGTGGTTGGCCAAGTTTGTCAACACAGAAGTTGGTGAAGTACAAAACACTCCCTATCATCTACAAAGCAAGAAGCATGTACAAGCTCTGGTTTCATTTGTTTAGATTTGTCTAATAGTTATATAAGAATAATGAATGCTTAGTCCCAGGTCTGTAGAACTCACACTGAAAGCATCTTTGATATGTTTGGAGGTAGAGGAATTCTTGATTTTGTAGCTCTCCTCGATGACAAAACTTGAATACTGGAAAAAATACAAGAAAAAACAAAACAAAACAACAATAACATTTTTGCTCGCTGACTGAGACATTTGACAAGTGACTTGTCCAGTGACATTCAATACGCACATGTGGGTTGACATGAAGAGCAGAGCTATCTGGATCATTGTTGTGCTCATGTAGGTGTTTCTGGACAAGATGGAAGACAAAGTCTTCAATCTCTTGTCGATATTGTCTGAAAACATAACACAAGTGTGACATAAGCATGACTTAAAACTGAAATTTTAAAAACATTGAAATTGCGACCCATTAAAATCAAAGGGGTATGAAAAAATACCTACTTGGAAATGCTATTGTTTCCAAAAAGGACATGGCATAGTGGCCCATCGGTTTTGGAATTTTCGATTTTTATACTCCTGGCATAAAAATAAACAAACAATCAAATCACAGTGAAAAAATTAAATATGAACGCTCAGTTTAACTGTATATTGAAATATTGTGTAAAAATTCACTCACGAAGGACGACTTAATATGTTTAACTTTCTCTTCAGTTCCTCATGTGGACCATCGTCAAGGTGCAAAAAACATGACTGAATGCACAAACATGTGGGTCGACCACTCAACAGAGAGACAGTTAAATTTAACACGCAATGACATAGGATTAAAGCAAAACGAATGTAAAGTCAAACAGGTACATACTAGGGATGCACAAAATAAGTGACTACTTGTGATAGTCAGATATTTGGTCATTTTGAGATTATCTGCATTGTCTGACAAATATACTTTCTTTGCCAAATACCAGAAGCATGAGCTCTCCCTTGAGCCAAGATCAGTGAAAGATTGTCAGGTGTGCCCTGGAAAATTATTTCGGGGATCCAAACTCCTCCCCTTTCAGAAAAATTCGCCATTTTGAAACCATAATTGGTCACTTTTGTGATTGTGAGGAGCAATGATTAATGTGCAAAAGTGGGTGATATTTATACGAGTTAAGGGTCTTTCATATGACTCGCGTCAGCGCTGCAGAATACATTGAAGTCTATGAAGTGACTTTTCACCAAAGTGTTTTTCCACACACGTTTTTGCTTCATCAATAATGTCTTTGAGAGTACTAAGCAACAAGAAATATTTAAAAACTGTCCAAATTTGTGAAGACATTGAATGTTTCATAATTTCTTTTAATTAAATATTTCCTTATCGTTTACGAATATCAGAGACCCCAGTTATTGAACTCATTTAAATTCACCAAGAAAACGCTTAGACCTAAACATAAACAAATCCTATTATTACTTTCTGTAATAAAGCAACTGCAAGCTTTTTTTCTCCCTTCCAAATACATGTTTTCAATGTTTATAATGCACACCTCCCACTTTTTTACATGGCGATCTCGTAAAATCGTCCCTCTGTGATGCTTTCTGCAACTCGTTGATGCGGCGCTTGACGATGGTGCTGAACGGAGTGTTGAAGCCTCGACTCAACTCATATGAAATGCGCTTTACAATGACGAAAGAACATTATTGAAACTCAAAATTATTATTATTTGTCTATTATTGAGGTCTTTTTGATAAAAGCCATGTTCAGCAGTTTAAATAGGCTACCGTAGGAACATGATACTGTAGATCTGCTTTGTGTTTATAATTCTTATACTGAAGTCAGTAGATTTGTAGCCATGCAAGTTTTAATAAAGGAGAACGTAAGGATGTTATTGAAACTCACTATTTTTAGACTTATTGTTGTCTTTTTGAATGAAAAATAATATAAAGACTATAGATCTGCTTTGTTCTTTTTATGCTTAACACTATAAAGTCTCTTGGTAGATTTCGGTCATGAATGACTCAAAATGATTCACTGACTCACTCATTGCACATAACACGCTCATTTGTTGCCACCTAGTGACATTTCCAGAAGGGGTCAATGAACTAATCAGTTAATAAAATTGAACAGATTTGTGAAACAGAAGAAAGCCTCACCAAAATACTCTATTTTGCAGCTAATTCTGCACAATTGTCAACTAGAATAAACTTGAATCACTAAAACAGCTGGAGTTGCTGCTTTTAGATTATTCTTTAAAAAAAAAATATCCCCAGAAAATTTTTTCGTGGACCACTGATTGTCAACTTTTTCGCCCCTCATGAGTTTGCATCCCAGTAATTTGTTGCGGCATTGCAAGAACAACTCTACAAATTAGAAAAGAAGCAAATTTGTTGTTTTTTCATTACCCATTTAGCACTCTTGCCACCTGGGACCTCACACAGTGTAGCCTATCTATGGGACTTTGGTTTTTTGCATAGCCGATTTTCAAACATTACAAGTGATGGACAGAAAACATGGACAAGTTCTGGCAAGGAAAAATATTGACGATGGTTAGCCTATGTGGGAGAGTGGTGTGCCGTAGAATTTTTTTAGTCATAAAAAGTGTGCCGTGGCAGAAGATGATGGATAATGCACAATTAGTTTTTTTTCCAGAGTAAATATTGTTTAAAAACAATGAGTAAAAGGTAACATTTATAGGTGATCTGAGTTGAAATAATGCAATTGTATTACTCTTTACTATTACTTTTGTATAGAGTCTAGCCCAGGGGCCAATATTAGATTTTTTTTTTTTAATATACCGATGAGCCAAAACATTAGGACCACCTGCCTAATATACTGTTGGTCCACCGACCCACCAAGGCATGGACTTGGCAAGACCCCTGAAGGTTTCCTGTGGTATCTAGCACCAAGACATTAGCAGCAGATCTTTCAAGTCCTGTAAGTTGTGAGGTGGAGGCTGGAGCCACCATGGATCAGACTTGTTGGTCCAACATATCCCACAGATGCTCAGTCGGATTGAGATCTGGGCAACACCTTAATTTCTTCATCATGTTCCTCTTAACCATTCATGAACAATGTGTGTAGTATGGCAGTTAGGACTGCACCTAACAATAATTTTTTTTATCGATAAATCTAACGACTATTTTTTCGATTAGTCGATTAATCTAACGACTAATTTGCCAATTTTTCTAAAGATTTTTTATTATTATATCTTGATTAATATAACAATTAAACCAAAATAAATATTTTTTTTTTTTTATATTTAATAAATTATCTTCTCTTAAACACAAACAAATGTACAAGAAACAAAGTGTGCACTGCAGGGCATAATTCTGCAACAAAAATAGCCCTGTTTTAACTGGTAATCTCCATTTTACAGTCCAACATTAATTTTATTTTGGAGAGATTTTATGCTAGACTGCTAAACTCGAGGTTGCACCATGTGTTTGGTATTCGTCCTGAAAGTGACTTGAATTTTACATTTGTTTCATTTATTTTGTTGTTGGACTGCTAAATGTAGATTACTTTAATTTTATTTTGGAGTGATTTTAAGTAAGAACTTGTTCAATTCGAGTAAAATCCAACAACAAAATAAATTAAACAAAATGTAAAATTCAAGTCACTTTCAAGGGGAATATCAAAACATTGTGCAACCTTGAAGTTTAGCAGTCCAACATAAAATTATTTTACAGTAAAATTAGTGCAATTTGAGTAACACAAATGTTTTTTTAACAGGAATAACTAAAACTTGTGCATTCTTAATCAACTCTCAGTAAAAGAAACATTTTTAACAAAACAATTCACAAGGTAGGGTCACGATTGTGAAATTTGGCTGAAAATTAATTGTCAAACAAATAATTGTGATTATGACTATGATTACCATTTTAGGACTATGATGATTATGTCTGTTTTAGGCATTTCACGAATATGATGACTAATTACAATACAAACTCACTATGTGTGCTTCATGCACACAACCAAGTAATTTATACAAATTTAGCTTGGGTCATGTAATAAAATAAGGGTATATGATTTCCTTTTCAGGCTTCAAAAACGTATCAAATAAATACGACAGTCAAATAAAATGATAAAATAATTAAAATAATATTTTAATTATCAAAATATGTCTAAATAACTAAAATATCTCTCTCTTTTAGAAAATATATTTTAAGTGACTACTACTAACAGAAACACGTGTTGTAATCATAGGGTTGTAATACTATATCATGGTTTGGGTGGGGACAAAAAGTAAACAGGTCTTACGGTGCTGCCGTCTTGACAAGCGCTCCGGGATGCTTTCGCTTCAAGTGTTCATTCATGGTGGTTGTACGGCTGTGATAAGCCATTTCAATTTGCATATCTTACACAGCACCACATCGCTGGGTCTCCGGCTAAAATACTCCCACGCTTTAGATCACCATGGGCAAGTTTTTTTAGCTTTCATTAGTTTGTTCTTCGGAGAATCCATCCTTAAACCGGGTGATGCCATTTTAATTATTCCATTGTGACGCACCAACACATGTTATGCAAATCGATGTATTTATGTAATCGATGACGCAGGGCACGTTATCCTGCTGAAAGAGGCCACTGCCATCAGGGAACACCATAGCCATGAAGGGGTGTACCTGGTTTGCAACAATGTTTAGGTAGGTGGCACGTGCCAAATTGACATCCACGTGAATGGTCTAACCCAGGGTTTCCCAGCAGAACATTGCCCAGAGCATCACACTCCCTCCACTGACTTGTCGTCAACCCACAGTGCATCCTGGTGCCATCACGTACATGGCCGTCCACGTGATGTAAAAGAAAACAGGACTCATAGGACTAGGCGACCTTCTTCCACTGCTCCAAGGTCCAGTTCCGACAATCACGTGGCCATTGTAGGCACTTTCGATGGTGGACAGGGGTCATCATGGGCACTTTGAATGGTCTGTGGTTACACAGCACCATATGCAGCAGGGTGCGATACA
Source organism: Moxostoma hubbsi (assembly GCA_032164185.1). Classification (NCBI taxonomy): domain Eukaryota; kingdom Metazoa; phylum Chordata; class Actinopteri; order Cypriniformes; family Catostomidae; genus Moxostoma; species Moxostoma hubbsi. The sequence continues at coordinate 20,473,442 of JAVLUX010000044.1, read as the reverse complement.
TTGTGTGTTGTAACACATTCCTCCCATAACCATCACTCAAATTTTCTGTGACTTGTGCCACAGTAGACCTTCTGTCGTTTCGGACCAGACAGGATAGCCTTTATTGCCCTAGCGCGTCAATGAGACTTGGGCACCTAACACCCTCTTGCCGGTTTGTCCAACTTGTCAGTAGGTACTCACCACTGCTAACTGGGAGCACCCTGCAAGCCTTGCCTTTCAGAGATGCTCTGACCCAGTAATCTGGCCATTACAATTTGGCATTTGTCAAAGTCGCTCAGGTCTTTATTCCTGACCATTTCTTCTGCATTCAACACGTTGACTACGAGAACTATCTTACATCTAATCTACACAGACCTTGACATGTGGCCTTGATAGATGATCAACGATATACACTTCACCTGTGAGTGCTCATAATGTTTTGACTCCTCTGTATATATATATATATTTTTTTAATCTGCATTGGTCTTGTTTGGCCAGTAATAGTTAGGTTGTATCAGAACTTACTTGGTCTCAATTCAATAAGTTGCTTACTCTTTTTCTGCAGTGAGTTAAGATCATCAGGCATCTTTTTTTTCTGCATATCCGACCAATGCAATTAACGGGAGTTTAACCCCAAAATTCAGACCAACAAATGATCAAAATGACAACCAAGTGTATAGCTAACATAACAAACATGTCTTGGTTGTAATCGAGCAAGACATTTCCACATCGAAGCTTAGGTACTCCAGTCACACATTGCCCTAACATTCAACACAACACACGTACCCATCTGTATTACTGTACATTTAGCCTTTATGTCACTGCAAATTTTTAAATTCTATCCAGATCGAAGCTATAGTTTGAATAGTTAAAAAAAATGTATATATCGCTGCCTCCCTTAAAGATACGTAGAAGGTATGCGTAATGTATTTTAGCGATTAAAACTGAAACTATAGAGTCATATTGTGATCGTAAAAGATAAACACAAACATCCAAGTAGTATTAAAATTGTTGTAGCTCTACGTAGCTGAGCAAAACGTGGAGTACAATGCAATCAACACTGTGACATTCAACAACAACCAAGAAAAGTGGTGCAAAGAAATACATATTTCCCATTAGCTATAAAAGTCATATGTATTTAAACATTCAAAGAGAAACAACCAGCACTCCCAATGAGTGATGCATTCAAGGATATTTTCTGCGTTCAGACGTTGTATTCTTTCTTCGCACTCTTCTAAAGACTGTCGAAGTTGATCTGAACCATCTTCTTCGTCATGTGTCATACGAATGTATTTGGCGACTGGCACTTTCTCTTCAAACTGCTCGAAGAGTTCAGTGTCTCCGAAATCTACCGCAGCCATGTTTGACGACGACGACAATGCGCTCACGGTTCGAAGGGCAAATTGCAAAAACGCGCTTACGTTCGAGCGCTGATTGGCTACAAGACAACAGACAGGAAGTAAAACAAAAGCTTGTGTGAATGGCAATTAAACAATAAAGACTGTATGAGAAAAATTTTAACGATTTTTAATGGATACAATTGTCGACTTGGATGCACAAAATAAAGTAGGATTTAATTTCGGAAATGTCTACATGTTTTTGCTCTAAGCAAACGATCTGCGTTTAAAATTTTCTATATTTTGTAAACCTTTGGTATAGTGACATAATCTATGGAGTTTCTTTCATTAATATGTCATATTGGGAGCTTGGTAAAAGGAGGATACGATTCCTTTATCTTGTAACTAAATAACTCAAGTTGCTAAACGAAGAGGAGGGACCATCTGAAAACTCAACACACTGCACCAAAACGTCACGGCGTCTGTGCATTCAATTGACTTCAATGTTCTATCGTGAAAAACACTGCTATTGGGCATAGGCTACTTTTTGACAGACTGACTTACTACTGATGAAATTATTATTACAGTATGCTTTATGATAGGAGTACAGTAACCAAATATTAAAAAAAAATCTATAATTTTTTTTAACATTCCAAAGGTTGTAGTAAGCTGCTATAGGACAAATATGCTAAAGTTTAAATTATTACAGTATGGCTTATAATATGAGTACAGCAATCAGTTATTTGAGAAAAAACAATATATACACACACACACACACACACACACAGGTGCCGGTGATATAATTAGAATATCATCAAAAAGTTGATTTATTTCAGTAATTCCATTCAAAAAGTGAAACTTGGATATTATATTATATGTTCAAGATGGCGCCGAGTATGGCTGCTGCGTCGCGAGCTCCGTCAAAACACTGCAATTTATTGTTTGTTTTGTTTACAGTTCTGTGTTTTTTTTGTCTTGGATGTTGTCTGCCTTATTGTGTACGACAGAAACGCTTTTGGACATTGGTTCGGCAATCACACACCGAAAACCGGACTTCACATTCCTCAATGCCGACCCGCGGTTTACAAACACGCCAGCGGAGCCCTTTGTTTGGGCTGCCCAGCCGCGGAAACGCAGAAGGAAAAGAGGAAAAAGAGCCGGCGTTCTCATCAGATTAAGACATCGCGCAAATCGCCCCCCGCTACCCAGTATACTACTGGCAAATGTTCAGTCTCTGGACAACAAGCTCTGCGAGCTGAGAGCGCGGATCTCCTTCCAACGAGAAATGAGAGAATGCTGCGTTATCTGTCTTACGGAAACCTGGATGTCCGCGGAGATTCCAGACTCGGCCATTGAACCCACGGGTTTCTCCGTGCACCGAGCGGACAGAGCGAAAGACCTCTCAGGTAAAAGCAGAGGTGGAGGTGTATGTTTTATGATCAACAAATCATGGTGTGATCAGAGGAATGTACATTTTATCAGGTCTTTCTGCTCTCCTGATTTGGAATTTCTCATGCTTCTGTGTCGACCATTCTGGCTACCGAGGGAATTCACAGCGGTCATTATCACTGCTGTGTACATCCCCCCACAAGCCGACACAGACCGGGCACTTAGGGAACTGTATGGCAGTATAAGTGAGCAGGAAACCGCGCACCCTGACGCTGCGTTCATTGTTGCCGGGGACTTCAACAAAGCCAACTTCAAAACAATAGCACCAAAATACCACCAACATATCAGCTTCAACACACGAGGGGACCGGGTTTTGGATCATTGCTATTCTCCTTTCCGGGATGGCTACAAATCCCTCCCCCGCCCACCATTTGGCAAATCCGACCACTCCTCCGTTCTGCTTCTGCCCGCTTACAGGCAGAAACTGAAACTGGAAGTACCCGCCCTCAGAATGATCCAGTGCTGGTCGGACCAATCAGACTCTGCGCTACAGGACTGTTTTGATCACGCGGACTGGGAGATGTTCCGGTCTGCCTCCGATGACAACATCGAGGTTTATGCTGATAGCGTAACGTGTTTCATCAGGAAGTGCGTAGAGGACGTTGTTCCGACGAAAACTATACGGATCTACCCCAACCAGAAACCCTGGGTTAACGGCGATGTTCGCGCCGCACTTACTGCGCGGACCACCGCTTTTAATTCCGGGAACGCGGAGGAGCGTAAACAAGCCAGTTATGCCCTCCGTAACTCCATCAGTACAGCCAAACGCCAGTACAGGCACAAAATTGAAGGACAGTTCAACACCACTGACTCCAGAAGTATGTGGCAGGGAATTAACACCATCACGGACTATAAACAGAATAAAAACTCCGCCATGAACACTGCTGCCTCTCTCCCGGACGAGCTTAATACTTTTTATGCTCGTTTCGAGGATAACAACAACACCGCCCTCGCGGAGAGAGCACTCGCGGCCGATACTACAGATGATGGTTCACTCTCCGTCTCTGTTGTGGATGTAACCCGATCCTTTCGACGGGTGAACATTCGCAAAGCCGCGGGTCCAGACGGCATTCCGGGCCGCGTCATCAGAGCATGCGCGAACCAACTGGTTGGTGTTTTTACGGACATTTTCAACCTGTCCCTCTCCCTGTCTGTAGTCCCCACATGCTTCAAAACATCAACCATTGTGCCTGTACCGAAGCAAGCCAAAATCACTTGCTTAAATGACTGGCGTCCTGTTGCCCTCACCCCCATCATCAGCAAATGCTTTGAGAGGTTGATCAGAGATCACATCTGCTCTGTTCTGCCCACCTCTTTGGACCCATTGCAGTTTGCCTACCGTAACAACCGCTCCACTGATGATGCTATTTCATCTACAATACACACTGCTCTATCCCACCTGGAAAAAAGGAACACGTATGTGAGAATGCTGTTTGTAGACTACAACTCAGCATTTAACACCATAATGCCCTCCAAGCTTGATGAGAAACTCCGGGCTCTGGGCTTAAACAGCTCGCTGTGCAGCTGGATCCTGGATTTCCTGTCAGGCAGACGTCAGGTGGTTAGAATGGGCAACAACATCTCCTCATCACTGACCCTCAACACTGGAGCCCCGCAGGGCTGTGTTCTCAGCCCACTCCTGTATTCCCTTTACACACATGACTGTGTGGCGACACATAGCTCCAATGCCATCATTAAGTTTGCTGACGATACGACGGTTGTAGGTCTGATCACTGACAATGATGAAACAGCCTACAGAGAGGAGGTGCACACTCTGACACGCTGGTGTCAGGAGCACAACCTCTCCCTCAACGTCAGTAAAACCAAGGAGCTTGTGGTGGACTTCAGGAAGAAAGACAGAGAACACAGCCCCATCACCATTAATGGAGCACCGGTGGAGAGAGTCAGCAGCTTCAAGTTCCTCGGTGTCCACATTACTGAGGAACTCACATGGTCCATCCACACTGAGGCCGTTCTGAAGAAGGCTCACCAGCGCCTCTTCTTCCTGAGACGGCTGAGGAAGTTTGGAATGAACCAACACATCCTCACACGGTTCTACACTAGTACTGTTGAGAGCATCCTGATTGGCTGCATCACCGCCTGGTACGGCAATAGCACCGCCCACAACCGCAAAGACCTGCAAAGGGTGGTGCGAACGGCCAGAAACATCATCGGAGGTGAGCTTCCCTCCCTCCAGGATATATATAACAGACGGTGTGTGAATAAAGCTCGGAGGATCATCAGAGACTCCAGTCACCCGAGTCATGGGCTGCTCTCACTGCTTCCATCAGGCAGGCGGTATCGCAGCATCAGGACCCGCACCACCCGACTACATGACAGCTTCTTCCCACAAGCAATAAGACTTTTGAACACATGATCTCTCACGATCTACAGTCAGCACTGCACTTTATTAATCCTCATTCTGTCAATATATTCTCGCTCCCAATTCAGTTAGTGTATATATATATATATATTTATACCCTTATCTAGTGTATGTGTATTCTACATTGTGTGTATTGTGTACATTTGTTATGTAAACATGTTGTTATTGTAAAGTGGTTTATGTCTCGTCACTGTCATTACTGCAATGTTGCTCGGAACTGCACACAAGAATTTCACCTGCTGTTGCACTCGTGTACACAGTAGTGTGACAATAAAGTGATTTGATTTGATATTCATTCATTACACACAGACTGATATATTTGAGAATGTTTATTTCATCTGATTGTGATGATTAAAACTGACAACTAATGAAAATCCCAAATTCAGTATCTCTGAAAATTAGAATACTACTTAAGACCAATACAAAAAAAAAAGGATTTTTAGAAATGTTGGCCAACTGAAAAGTATGAACATGAAAGGTATGAGCATGTACAGCACTCAATACTTAGTTGGGGCTCCTTTTGCCTGAATTACTGCAGCAATGCGGCGTGGCATGGAGTCGATCAGTCTGTGGCACTGCTCAGGTGTTACGAGAGCCCAGATTGCTCTGATAGTGGCCTTCAGCTCTTCTGCATTGTTGGGTCTGGCGTATCGCATCTTCCTCTTCACATTACCCCATAGATTTCCTGTAGGGTTAAGGTCAGGCGAGTTTGCTGGCTAATTAAGAACAGGGATACCATGGTCCTTAAACCAGATACTGGTAGCTTTGGCGCTGTGTGCAGGTGCCAAGTCCTGTTGGAAAATGCAATCTGCATCTCCATAAAATTGGTCAGCAGCAGGAAGCATGAAGTGCTCTAAAACTTCCTGGTAGACGGCTGCGTTGACCTTGGACCTCAGAAAACACAGTGGACCAACACCGGCAGATGACATGGCACCCCAAACCATCACTGACTGTGGAAACTTTACACTGGACTTCAAGCAACGTGGATTCTGTGCCTCTCCTCTCTTCCTCCAGACTCTGGGTCCTTGATTTCCAAAGGAAATGCAAAATGTACTTTCATCAGATAACATAACTTTGGACCACTCAGCAGCAGTCCAGTCCTTTTTGTCTTTAGCCCAGGCAAGACACTTCTGACGCTGTGTCTTGTTCAAGAGTGGCTTGACACAAGGAATGCGACAGCTGAAACCCATGTCTTGCATACGCCTGTGCGTGGTGGTTCTTGAAGCACTGACTCCAGCTGCAGTCCACTCTTTGTGAATCTCGCCCACATTTTTGAATGGGTTTTGTTTCACAATCCTCTCCAAGTTGCGGTTATCCCTATTGCTTGTACACTTTTTTTTTCTACCACATCTTTTTCTTCCCTTCGGCTCTCTATTAATGTGCTTGGACACAGAGCTCTGTGAACAGCCAGCCTCTTTAGCAATGACCTTTTGTGTCTTGCCCTCCTTGTGCAAGATGTCAATGGTCGTCTTTTGGACAGCTGTCAAGTCAGCAGTCTTCCCCATGATTCTGCAGCCTACAGAACTAGACTGAGAGACCATTTAAAGGCCTTTGCAGGTGTTTTGAATTAATTAGCTGATTAGATTGTAGCACCAGGTGTCTTCAATATTGAACCTTTTCACAATATTCTAATTTTCTGAGATACTGATTTTGGGGTTTTCATTAGTTGTCAGTTATAATCATCAAAATTAAAAGGAATGAACACTTGAAATATATCAGTCTGTGTGGAATGAATGTATACATTATACAAGTTTCACTTTTTGAATGGAATTACTGAAATAAATCAAATTTTTGATGATATTCTAATTATATGACCAGCACCTGTATATATAAAATCACATTTCAAAAGTTGTAGTAAGCTGCTATTGGACAGATTTACTACAGATGAAATGATTACAGTATCCCATATAGACTTTTGAGCACTTGATCTCTCATGATCAATATACATCAGCACTGCACTTTATTAATCTTATTATCTCACTGGACTGCCATAAATTATATTCTCTTTACAATACAACCTACTGTATTTTTATACCCTTTATATACTTTTTTATTGTATGTGTATTCTACATTGTGTGTATTGTTTACTGTTGTGTTTTTTAATTATGTGTACATTAGATGTTGTGTAAATATGTTGTTTATTGTAAATTGGTATGTCTCTTCACTGTCATGACTGCTATGTTGCTCGGAACTGCACACAAGACTTTCACCCACTGTTACACTTGTGAATATGGTCGTGTGACAATAAAGTGATTTGATTTTGATATGATATACAGTAATCAATTGATTTAGAAAAAAAAATCATAAAAATTCAACAAAATATTATTTTCACGTTCCAAAGGTTGCTGATTTGGGACAGACGGACTTACTATAGATACAATTAATACAGTATGCCTTATGATAGTAGTACAGCAATCATTAATTTTTATAGGAATACAGTATAATAATAATATAAGTCAGTCTGTCCCAAAGCAGCTTACTACAACCTTTGGGGTGTGAAAATATCATTTTCATTTTTATTATTTTACCTCTAAAATAATTGATACTGTACTCATATCATAAGGCATACTGTTGTAAGTCAGTCTGTCCAATAGCAGCTAACTACAACCTTTGGAATGTGAAAATGTTTAAGTTTTTATGTATAACTTGCAGGTCAACGGAATGAACGATTTAATACCACCCATGTTTTAGCGTAGTGGGTGGAATTTGCATACGGCCCCTTACTTTCACGCATAATTCTCTAGCTAGCCACACCAAGCGTCGACCGTCTTAAATGCAATAAATTTACGTATAGAATTGATATATATCCTTTAACCCAATTGTACTAGTCTTTGAAAGATTACCGCCTGCAGAGAGCACATTTAAGAGAAACTGAATAAGCAACTAATATCGAACCTAAAACTAACTTTACCCCGTTGTCAGATTTCTGTCAGACCGCAGTGAAAATGTAAAGGTGCACTCAGTAACATTTGTTTTTGTGTCATCTTGTACTTACACAGACACCTAGCGGTTTGAATGCAGCCTCTTTAAAATACAATTTTCAGTTTCAGATGCAATTGTAGAAATTTAGTATTCAGTCAGCCATTATTAATTTAATCAACGAGTGAAAGTGTCAAATAACAGGACGGTTACTGAGATTAAGCGAGTAGTATTCAGCTGGTCATGCGATTAAAAAATGGTAGCCCCCATGTGCGGACCATCTCCATGTAGAATAAAACAGCTTTTATAAGCTTAATTGTATGACTGGACTCTTCATTTTAACGTGACTGATCGGTATTTTATTTATATATATATATATATATATATATATATATATATATATATATAACAAAATTACAATTCATGTAATTGGGAGTTCTAATTAAAAATTACTGAATGCACCTTTAGGAATTGGATAGCGCATTATTAAATTGTATTTTGTATTAACATTTATATTTTTATTGGATTACAAATGCAACTCATTCACATATTACCTAATAATTAAACTTAACATCACACTGAAATATAAATAAGTATTAGTTTTAATAACTAACACCAACAACTGCCTCCTTACCTAACTAAATGTAAAAAAGTGGCACAGCTTACCCTTTTAGCTTGGCCTTTTGTACTATATTGCTTAATTCTAGCCAGAATGGCAAAAAAAAAAAAAATATTTACAACCCTTGGACATTTTTATCAGGAATCTTCAGCTTCAATTAGAATTTTTTTCTTGAATGTCAAATTCCATTTCACATGATTCTGTAAGTATCAAGATACACAGATCTTTTGGGTGAATTTGTTACTCTGCCTGAATACTTGGAACCAACAATGTCGGTGCACAATAGTTTGTCATGAGCTCTTGCTATATCTGTAATATCAGTACATCAGACTGTGAAAGAATACAACTGTAAACAGACAGTTTTAATACAAAATACAATCACATTCCCAACCATAAATCCCAAAGTAAGCTTGGCAATATCAAACACAGTTTTTAGAGACCAAGCAACAATACACGTTTGAGCGATCAACTGTATTTACATATGAATTCTTCCTAGATTGAACTGGACGCTAAATAAATGACTTCTGATGAAAGCAATACCCATGCAAGCTAATGAGGCAGCATTCTCTACAAACCAGCTTTAGGGCCGTAAAACCAATGAGATTTTACAGAATACAGAATGTTCAGATGGCATCCATGCCCCTTGAGGAAAAAGAGGAGGAAAAGCCGAGGCCCATCCCCCTCTGTGTGTGTGTCTGCGAGCGTGCCATCTCATACTGCACATCCAGGTTGCGGAACATCTCCTCCTGCTGCTGCAAGGTCTTAAGACCTTCTTCATTAGTTGCTCCTGATGAACTACCTTCTTCTTCACCCTACAGCGAACACAAGCATCAATCAGAAATATATTGTTTTGATATTACAAATGAGAGATTCCTACATTTCACACTTGTTCAATAAATTTAGAAGTGACAATACTTCACAAAAAAGACACTTACTTTAATGCCCATCAGTTTGCGAAATTTAACATTTTGGTCCTTATTGCCAAAATTAAGCTTCTCCCAAAGCTCAGCTGTCTGTGACTTGTCCTACAACATAAACATGGATATGACTTAAGACTGTGCAGATGTCAAAACTACCAACAATTAGGTATCAGGTCAATATTAAAATAACAATAATGAATAGTCCCTTTTTTTTGTTAATATTTATCTTAAAAGCGTGTTCAATAGCATATTCGTTTTCACCGTGATATTGAAATTGGGATCGAGATTCATCAAAATGTACTTCTATTAGCATGAACAACTGACATTTTGGTTTAATGACAATCCTAAAATATTGCAATACATTTTAAATTACAGCAGCTTGCTTGTCCTCACCCCTTCTTTCTTCCCCTGCCACAACATTTTCCTCTTCTTCTCCTGCTCTGCAAACTTCATTGGGTTGACCGCTGAGGGATTGTAGTAGCCTGGCACAGCAATGCCAGTCTCTGCTAGTGTTTTGGCCTGAAGCGCTGCCATCTGAGCAGCCATAGCAAACTGCGGTGTGACCTGTGTGCCAGAGGCGAGCAGCGCAGCAACGTTCAGGGCTGGACTGGCTGCGGCGGTGACCGTATCACACATCAGTGGAGCTGCTACTGTTGAGAAACAACCAACAAACTATTATACAGAGCTAAAGGATGCTGTAGTGGATCACACATGAAGTGATTCCACACATAGGCAGATGACTAGAGGTTGTTACTTGCCTGCTGCTTTCTCTTGTTGCTGTTTTTCCAGCAAGTCTTTTTCCTTCTGTTCTTGAAGCTTCTTTGCTCTCTCCAACCTTAAGAGTGTAAAGAGAACATGTTTACTAAACACGGAAGACTAGAAAGCAATTTAGTATTGCTTATTTGAACTCAAGAACAGCTTCAGGTGTTGAAATGGTAAGCATATCCTCTTAAAGGAATACTTCACCCAAAAATGAAAATTCTCATCATTTACTAACCCTCATGCCATCCCAGATGTGTATGACTGACTTACTTCTGCGGAACACAAATTAAGATTTTTAGAAGAATATCTCAGCTCGGCAGGTCCATATCATACAAGTGAATGGAGTCCAACACTTTCATGCTCTAAAAAGCACATAAAAGGCAACATCAAATGTATCCATGAGACTCCAGTGGTTTAATCCATGTCTTCTGAAGCGATTAATCGGAGTTTGGGTGAGAACAGACCAACTTTTTTTTACTGTACATCTTGCTATTGTAGTCTCTAGACTTCATTATGATTTTCATCTTGATTACACTTCCTAGTGTAGATGCTTTACAGGTGGTTTACAGTGAAAACTGTTACATTTTGGTCTGTTCTGACCAAAAACCGATTGAATAGGTTCAGAACACATGGCTTAATCCACTGGAGTCTTATTGATTACTTTTATGCTGCCTTTATGTGCTTTTGGTCACCATTCACTTGCATTGTGTGGACCTACATAGCTGAGTTATTAGTCTAAAAATCTTTGCATTGTGTTCTGCAGAAGAAAGTTATACACACCTGGGATGGCATGTGGGTGAGTAAATGAGATAACTGTAACTTTTGTTTAAGCTATTACTTTTAAGTATTTTAAACATGTTTAAATAAAGTTTTCCTAACATGACATATAGATAACATGCGAGTTATACAACAGGATATAAGATTCAACCATCTATGAAATGCAGGAAACATTAACCTAAAAAGGAGTATTTAGAAACTACATGGACTAGAAATAAGTCTTCTCTTTGTCTAAGAGTTTTTCACATGGGAAATATTGATTACATGTTTCAATTTATATGGTTAAGAGATCAATCAATAATTTTTAATGATATATACAATTTGTGGCTTAATCAAATATCTTATTTTTTTGGATAAACATACTGATAGATGGTTCCATCTGGTGGGTCTGTGAAGAATAGTTGCAAAAATGGTATTACCACACGTTCAAATGGAAACAGCGGTGTTCAAAGGTAACGTAATTTTATTGTGGTCACGATATGCAGCCTGAGCTTTTAACAAGATTTTTGCAAACCTACAGGTGTGATATTAACAGACACTGTGCCATTTACTTTGTTTTCTGCATTAATTATCATTCACAACTCTTAAAACAGTGCAATATCGCAGTAATAAAATGTAGCGTTTTGAAATTTGTGGGGGGAGAAAATAACTATTGACCCCCCCCCCAAAAAAGAACATTTTACTGGTGTACAAACATGGTAGAAATAGTGGTCCGTCAGTAAATATTTAGCTGGCTGAGGAAAAACATTAGTGATTGTTCTGTTATTATGATAACCAACCTTAAACACATGTGTTCTTAAAGTGATAGGGCATGTGATGTTTGAAGTGAAGTTTGTGCAAAATGAATTTTCCTTATACGGTGTCAGGCACACACTGTGCTTATGTAAACTAAGACTTTGTAATGTGCATGCCAGATTCAAATAGGTGTAGATTTTCTGTGACTAAACACTTAAATACAGTTTGTTCCACACACACTGCTATCGTAAGGCTTCAGAAGACTTGAAATATAGTACTAGTGGTCGACCGATATGGGTTTTTTAACGGCTGATGCCGATATCCAGATAGCAGGGTAGCCAATACAGCAATACAATGCTGATATAATCACACAATTTAATATAGTATAACAAACATCAAATGTAAAAAAAAAAAAATAATAAAAAAACTCATAGCATTATATTTACACAATTTTGCACAAATCTTACATTTTTGTAAAAAAAAAAAAAAAAAAACCTTTGAAAAATAAGATTGTATTTTAAATGGTAGATGGCCATTTTCATCTGATTTCTGTTTGCTCATCAGATTTTTTTAGTAATTTATTTGCACATGAAGAAACTGATAATATATTAGGAAGAAGGATATAACATTACACACAGTGGTCCAGCAACCATGGAAGAATGTGTGCATTAGTAATTGCATTGTCTCACAAAAGGCAGAATCAAACCCATTGTACATATAGTGCAGTGTGAACATGACATTTACTCATAGCGCACATGAAGCACTTTTACTTTAAGGTTTCACTAAGAAAAAAGAAATCTGCCAAATGGGAACATTTATTGGCTGATGCCGATAATGTAAAAAAAATTCGGAATATCTGCCAATTTATCGTCTTCAGCAATATATCAGTCGACCACTTCATAGCACATGTGTGATATGGACAACTTTTATGGTATTTTTCTCCAACATTTTCTCTGACTTTCCCGATTTTTGGGTGAGCTATTTTAACAAATACAAAGCAGTTTTATGTTTGTATTCCAATTTTGCATATAAATACATTTTAAAAGAATATATTTAAAATGCTTTGTTTTTAATATTACAGTATATAGAAAATAACCGACCGATGTAGGCCAAGTGACAAAGTTAATTCTGATTCTTCTTTTCTTTTCTTTTTTCCCCCCAAAGTAAATTCACTATTCAGCAAAACAGTAACAACTGAAAGAACGCATGCAGATTTAATTGTATTTTCTTCTAACTGCATATTAGTGCTGCCAACGGGGTTGAGAAACTAAATTAGACATTTTCAATTTCCAATTTTCAAATTATATTAAAATTTTTAAATACATTGTTCCAGGTAGTGGTAAAAGCCTCCAAGACGTCCAATTAATAAATTGCCATTCTCTCCTATGTCCACAAGAGGGTGCAACAAATTAATATAAACCACTCAGCAACTGATTGCTTATTGCAAAGAACATATCTGGCTGTTAACAAATGGTAAATGTTAAAATTACAAGACAGGAAAAGAAAAGCTTCAAAAGATGGTTCTATGTTAACTTAGTGTTACATGCAGTACCTATACCAGTGCCATAGTAACCTACAACCACAGACTCAAGCTTTATAATACCTGCGATACCAGATTGTTTTTCATTAAATACAGTTGAATGTACGTACCTAATGCTTATGCAGCTGATAAGAGAGAAATACATAGTCAACACACAACTGCCAAAGACCTCCATCTCAGGGGGGGCCATTCACTCCGAATGAGTCCCTCTTTTTCTATGTAAGCATGCACTAGACGGAAGTCTTTGACCGTTGTGCCGTGCCCCAGTAATTTTTTTTCATGAAGAAACTATGCATTTTTTCAGACACTGTCAATTGTCATTGTCAGTGCTTGGCACACATCCAATATTCTAATGCTCATTTTCGCATTTGAATGTGCATTATCTTACAATTCGTCAAATATTAGAATTTTTATTTGACAGCCCTACTGCATATTATGTGAAATTTCATTGTATTTTGTAAACACTAGATAAAACACTATCATACATCTTTATAAGCAATATCTTAACATTTAAAGACACAAGCACTTTAAAATATACCAGTATTATTCATTAAATATTAATAGGGTTACACTATATTATCACTGATTTGGTCTAAAGATTGAGCAACCATTTTGCAAAAAAGTTTTAAATAAAACAATTAAAAAAATCTAAGAAGTAAAAATAATAATTTTTTAGTAGTAAAAAAGAATATATATATTGCTGACGTCTATGTATAGTAAACAAAGATTTATGGTGGTAGTCTATGATTAATAATTGTAAAATGAGCTGCAAATTCCATTAAGGGTATTTAAAGGAATATTTCAGGTTTAATACAAGTTAAGCTCAATTGACAGCATTTGTGATGATGTTAATTATCACAAAATGTAAATTCGACTCGCTCCTCCATTTCTTAAAAAAAAACAAGCAAAAATCGAGGTTAGAATGAGGCAATTACAATGGAAATGAATGGGGCCAAACACAAATGTGCCTATAAATTTATTAAATATCTAACATTAATTGTTTTGTTAAAACTCATGTTTTATATGAGCTGTAAAGTTGTTTAAAACATTGTTTTTACGGTCGTTTTAGGGTTTACGACGTTACATCGTCATGGTAACGAAGTTGTAAAATTGAATATAACTATACACAGAATAAGTATGTATAAAATTTTATCATAGTTAAATTATGTTAACACGCATATTGTTTACAGCTTGTGGCTATCATTTTGAAATTGTGAGTATTTTAAATGTTTACCCCATTCACAAAATGATTGGCCCCATTCTCTTCCATTGTAAGTGCCTTCCTGAAATCCAGATGTTTGCATTAATGTTATTTTTGCCTGGAGACCAATTGAAAGACCTACCGATGACACAAGTAGACAGATTGAGTTGACAGATCAGAGTGCTATGGAAATACTTTAAAAACATTATCTGTGATGCTCAACAGCAGGCCACAGATGTGGTACAGAGAACCATCAAGGTTAGTTTTTCAACCCAATGTTTGTTCAACAGGTAATGGGTCTCCATTAAAATCTGCCAAGGAGATTTTACATTGTACCACTCTACCTTCTGGCCAAAGCTTCCTGGGCATCCATGGCTGTGTTCCTGCCCCTGAAGGTCACAGGGCTAACTGACCCACTTCGACTCTTCTTCTTCACTTTGTCCAACCTCTTCTTCTTTTCCCTAAGTAACGTTGGGTCATTGTACAGTTTAAGGACAAATCACCATTTTCAGTAGCACACAAAGTAATAGATCCAAAACACAAGAGTAAAAAGCCCACCTGCTCTTACTGCGGCTCTTGCTGCGATGTCTGTGTTTGCTTCTTTTGATCGAGTTTGATCGAGATCTGGCCCGTCTCTTCTTCTCATGACTCCTAGATCTCCTGTCACCGCTGCGTGAGCGAGATCTTCTTTTGTCCCGATTTCGACTATGATGTCGTCTTTGAGTAAAACAGTTCATAACCAAGTCAACTTTAAATCATACTATATTCACTTTTGAAATCATAGTTGTAGGGCTGAATAATTTGGACAAGAAAATAAATACAAATCTAACTGGGATTATATAGAAAAATATTGTGATTGCGGTTTAAACTGCGATAGGATTATTAACATAAAAAAAAACCCTAGTAAGTGTTTTCTTTACAACAAATTAAAGTAAAAAAGTAATAATGTTCAAGAAAGGGTGTTCACACTTGAGTCCTCTTAAAAAGAACCAGCCTATGAACCAGACACAATCCGCTCCCTAGTTCATTCAAGGCACTGACTCAAGGGTTGACTCAATCCCAAAATAGTTTGTAGGGAGCTGATTGAGACATAAATAAAATAATATACATACATAAAAATACATTAAAATATAGAAGGAAAAAAAAAAATATCAGATTCACATCATCTTCACATTGTCTCAGTCCACTTTTCATCATTTGGGATTTTGGAACCAATAAGTTTTAAGTTAAGATATTATGAAAGTGTATATTTTTGTATTTTAATAAATACTTTTTCTGTTAATGCCTGATTTTCTGTAAAGCTGCTTTGAAATGATGTGTTGTGAAAAGCGCTATACAAATAAAAATGACAACTATATTTTGGCAGAACACTCAAGGGAAGACATTTGTTTGTAGTGGAGTTGACAATGGCCTTTTAAAGCAGAGAAATGCTCTCATCCATTCTTCTGTCCACAAAAACCCAGTGTTATGAGGCTATTTTAGATTTGGATAGTAAGTTTTTGCAGCAACCACAATTAATCGTTCAGCCCTAAACAGTAGCATAGTGAATCCATCTATATTAAAAGGTTTCCATTTCATGAGGAATCAAATGTTACTTGATTTTTTGAGGTAATAGCGCTTGATGTGCTATGAAAACATACTTCAGAACTTAAAACTTCCTTTGCAGTCCAAAATAGCATTTAACAAAATTAACCTGAATTTCCTCAACTGTGTGACATCACAAGGATGAATGCACTAAAGACTTGAAATGACACGAGTCAAACTATTTTCTTAACAAATTTGGGTGCTTTTTTTAAACTTTAAAGCAAGTCAGTATCAACAGATATAGTATGAAAATCAGTGATTGCGAGAAGGCCAGAAAGAGGGTAGAAAATTGTCGTGAAAAACTAAAATATGATTGAGGTAAAAAGCTAATGGTATGACCCCTTTTAAAATTATTAACAAAATTTTCACCTTTCCCTTGAGCGTGATCTTGAGATGCTTCTTGTCCTGAAGGACTTTCTCTCTTTACGGCGGTGTCCCTCCTCCATGCCTTCAGACAGCCTATCACGGCCTTTATCTGACGAATCCAGCTGCTCCTCCAATCCACTTCGACATTTTAGAGCTTTCTCTGAGTCCTTCTTCCGTGCCTGTTTTAAGAAGAATTGGTCTCTTTCAGGAAAATAGTGCAACAAAGAGAGTTAGTAAGTTGGTTTGAGGACAAACTTGCTAATTCATTTTGACAAGAAAAACACTAATTTTTCAGAATAAATTAGCCCTATCCCAACTTCCATCATCCAACAAGTGCAACGTGTACAGTTTCATTTAACACTGATCAGAGCATTCATCCAGCACATTCACTCCCAATTCACAGAGAAGTCCTGGAGTGAAAAATACCCCTGTCTACTAGAGGGCAATATTATGTTCACAAGCACACTACTGCTTAATTATGAGAACCCTACAAAGATTCCTTTTATTTAATTTGGCACTCCAATTTTGTTTTGTTTTTTTGCATGTATTATTTTACTTTTATATCAACATGAAAGTCAGCATGAAATGCAATGAAATTGGTGCACAGTATTCAAAAAGAGTAAAAGTTTGTATTTGTAATCTTTCATCAAAACGTAAAAACTTGCTACACCTCTGATACGGCTTTTTAATTCGACTGACATAATATTTTAATATTTAGAATCGGTTTAGTTATTCTTTTTTTCATTTTCAGAGTTTTCAGTGTCAATTTCAGTCATGCATTTTCATTTTGGTGCACCACTAACAACAGTATAAATATTTGTATTGACAATGATTTGATTCAATTACGATTATTTACCTAACGATTACGATGTATAGTGAAATCTCAAATTTGGCCATGATTTGATTCAATTATTTTGGAATGATTCATTATTATTAAAAACCAATTATGCAGAAAAAAGATTCCAGTTTTACTTAATTTAGACAGTACAGACATTAACCAGACTTGAGCACTAGAGTCACAGATGCATTTATGACCAAGGAGGTTTGGCCTATATGTGTGGCTGCATAAACAGCAAACTAATGTTACATCCATTATAGATCTCCAAATAAAGAATAACAATGTCTAATGCAGTGTTTCTCAACCTTTTTTCTGCCAGGGCACACTTTTTACAACTAAAAAAAAAATTCTACGGCACACCACTATCCCACATAGGCTAACCATCGTCAATATTTTTCCTTGCAAGAACTTGTCTGTGTTTTCTGTCCGTCTTAGTAGCGTGTTTACTTGTAATGTTTGAAATTCGCCTATGCAAAAAAAAAACAAGTCACACATTACTTGTGTTAGACAGGGTCGTAAAAATTCCATCATAATCTATTATTACCCATCATTTTAATTTTCATATTTTAATAATAATAAGACATTTAATACCTTTTTTTTTCGTTCACATTTTCAATCATGAACATACAGGACGTGCATATAGCAGATTATGCATTTATTTATTTTTGAAGAGAACAGATGAACAACAGAGACACCATGAGCAGATGAATGCCCCACCCCCCCGTAAAATACGACATATGAACAAAGCAATATTACAAAACACATAAAAAATTAACCGAACAAAACTAAATCGACAACTCAAACCTTCCTCCTGGACCGCATCGAAACTGTGTGCTGGCCTGTGCGTAATCAAACGCATCAAGGGAGACTGATGCTGAGGTAATTGTCATTAGACTTTGCATCTTTGCCTCGGACAGACGACTTCTCCTGTCAGTTTTAATTTGGTTCTGGAGGCTGAATTCAGCTTCAAACGCCATATTGCCCTCCACATGACAAGAGTTGCAGAAAGCATCACAGAGGGGCGATTTTCGAGATCGCCACGTAAAAAAGCTGGAGGTGTGCACAATAAAAATTGAAAACATATTTGCAAGAGAGAAAAAAGCTTGCATTTGCTTTGATAGCAGAAAGTAATAAAAGGACTTGTTTATGTTTAGGTCGAAGCATTTTCTTGGTGAATTTAAATGAGTTCAATAACTGGGGTCTCTGATATTCGTAAACGATAAGGTCATATTTCATTAAAAGAAATTATGAGACATTCAATGTCTCTTCACAATTTTTTTTTTAATATTTTAAGTTTTTAAATATTTCTTGAAGCAAAAATGTATGTGTGAAAAACACTTAACTCGTATAAATATCAGTCACTTTTGCACATTAATCATTGCTCCTCACAATCAAAAGTGAGCAATTAGGGTTTCAAAATTTCTGGAATTTCTCAGAAAGGTGAGGAGTTTGGATCCCTCAAACTATAATTGTTTTTTTTTTTCATGCATTTATTTATTTTGTGGAATTTTATAATTTTCCACAACACACCTGACAATTTTTCACGGCACACTAATGTGCCACGGCACAGTGGTTGGGAAACACTGGTCTAATGCAACATATTGACTTGCAAATGCACACACAAACAGATGGTATGTAGACTGTAGAATAAGCATAATAGATTTTTCTTTGTCAGATCGATGCATCAAGATCAGACTTTTCACAACAGAATCGAGTACTGCTCCAAAAAAAAAATCTTCTAATTGAATATTCTGGTTCACTCGACAGCACGTCACATTACGGAAGTAAAATGGATTGCAAATGACATTTGATGCTGACTTCAAGAACTTCAGCCCAAATAAATGCATTTAAAAAATGTCATTTCAATTTGTCCTAATGTGTATGCATTCACATAGTGGGGAATGTTCATTCAATAGCAAATCAGAACTGGTGACTACAAAAAAAAAAGGCAATAACTGGTGTTGTGTGACAGATACAGGTCTGTTTGTAGGTAAATATGTTTGAATGTCTGATAGTTACCTGTCCAGGAAGTAGGCATATTATTTTGCTATCTGTCAGCAGCGTCTTCTGTTCAGAGTGTCTCTTCGTGCATTAGCACGCTGAGTATAATTTATTGTAGAAATGTTATCATGTGATCTAAATAAAGGATGTTACAAAAGCTCCCAAATAGACATTAATAAAAATCTAAGATCACATTACATGTGCTTAGGTGTGATTATCTCAGTGCTTTTCATCTCAGTCTGGCATTTCATCCTTTTCTATATAAGCTTCATACTTACCCTGAGCTAAAATTAGAAATGCCAGCTATAAAACTACTGCTGATGTGACAAATTTAATTTAGATCTACATGACTTAAATGGACTAAAATTAGTTACCTCTTTGCTTCTGCTCCGGCTTCGTCTGTGCCTCTTGACTCCTAAAAGTGGAGGAATTGAAAATGTGTAACAGAAAATACAAATGAATTAATAGCTGAAGGATTTGAAAGACACTGAAGGACTTGAAGATGTAACTTTTTAAAGACCCCATGAAATGGTTCAACAAACAATTCTATCCGTGTTAACATACTTCCTATATTCCTGTTTTATATATTCCTTTTTTAAATAGCCAATACTCTTTAGTTTCACACACCAGTCTGCCAAAACAGCTTGTAGCATGGACAAAAGCAATTAAGACTGTGTCTGCCCTGTCTGGTGTTGGTTCTGTGTACCGTTTCTCCTTTGCAGAGTGGCAGCAGATGTGGGGGCATTCATTGTTATGCTAATGTGCACGAGGTCAAAAGATTGGTTCCTGCCAGTGCTAGCTCTATCCCCTTGCTTCCAGTACTTTGTGGGGGCTTGTTTGACTATTACTTTGATGCTTTAAAAAAAATATTTTCTTTCTTTTCAATAATTTAATTTCTGTGTTAATTTGAGTGGTGCCTTTTTTCATTTTGCCCGCCAAGAGCCAAGTGTGTGTAACAAGACATTTTCCATTAACCGGTGGAAGATTATAACCTTCACCTATAGCTGCCAAAATTGAGTGTGATTTAGATGAAAATGAGACTGCATTCATTTTTAAAAGGCCATATATTTCAGCCAAGATAGGAGAGTGATGCTTCTGATGAAGAGGCCCAAGGCAATCTTCAGGAGGACATTGATATGTCTGAATGGTAGGTTTTCAAATTATAAAATTTTCATTTAGTATCTCAGCTCTCGTTTGCTTACATTTAGGGATGCACTGATCCCACTTTTTTTCTTCCGATCCGATTCAGATATCGGAAATCTCAGTAGTGGCCGATACCAACCCCAAGCTGATACCAGTGTTGTTTTAGAATATTTTCACATTATTGTGTGGAACTAATTGGGTGTCTTTAATATGTAAAACACAAATCTTTAACTACACATTATTTCAATATAAATGTATAGCTTATTAAGAAACTCATTATTTTAATTAGTATACTGGATAATGGAGCAGCAAAATTAACAGTAATTCCAGTCTTCAAGTCTTCAGTAGAAAAGAAACCAGTGCTTTATTTTTGCCTTTTTTCCCCAATTTTTTTAATTATTATTATTATTATTATTATTATTATTGACTTAACTTGAACTACAACAGTAATATATTTTAATTGTGCACTTTCTAAACCCTCTGGCTTTTATTTTGACATTCTGAACACTACAGAATGTCCTGCAAGTGTCTGTTTGTAGGCAAGTTCACAGTAGTTTAATTTACTTCTTATTCAAATTATGGTAAAATGCACCTCCAGGGCCATTCTAAATTATTTTATAAGTGAACCGAACTATTGAGCATCTACATCTGAGACGCTGTTCTTGAGTAGCGCTCAAATATTGCGCACCGCTGTGAAGGCTAAAAATAGGCATGAGTGCATCACCAGCCTGTGCGCGAGTTTGTGACAACAGAGCAGCACCATTCAATAACGCGTTGGCGCTTTGCATACTATACATTTACTTATTAAACACAGCCTTTTGTGATTCATAGAGCTATCGCACATCACCAAGTGGCTTTAAATAAAATGCATGAGTCATATGGACTGCTTTAATGGTGTTTTTTTATAGCTTGACAGTAACGAACATGACTAACATACAGTATCGGAATTGGATCGGGCTCGTCAGACAAATACCCGATCCGTCTAAAAGCTTCAGTATCGGAGCCGATACCGATCCAGGTACCGGATGGGTGCATCCCTACTTTTACATTTAGTCACTTAGCAGACGTGGCTTACTAACTCAGCATTAGATCTGAGGCAGGTGGTATTTATAATTGAGGGGGTTGGGGAATTTCTCATTCTAGAAAGCGATAATTATTTTATCGGACAAAAGGTATGCATGAAGTGTACATCACCCCTTAGCAGGAGATGCTGTCATCAATATTTTTGCATCATGTTCCAGATAAATGTGTTTATCTGCTAAAAGTAAATTTTGTAGCAAATGTCTTAACACTTTATAGATTCAGACACATGAAACAGAAAACATATACACAATCAACTTTTAACCCCCATTATTCCCTTTTGCCCTCCCAATCCCCAACCTGACCCTCAACAAATATCCCTGTAGTCCAACTTGAGAATACACACAAAATTTTTTATATATATATATATATATATATATATATATATATATATATATATATATATATATATATATATATATATATATATATATACACAAAAAAAAAAAAAATATAAAAAAAAAAAATCACACATTTAAAACTACACATCTCTATTCCCCGTGAGCCTTCAAAAAATGCCAAATAGCTGTCCCATTTTTTTTATTTACAGAATCTGACATTTCTTTGAATGCCACCACCTTGCCCATCTCTATGCACCACTCCTGAAATGAGGGTGCTCCAGCCAAATTCCATCCCCTAAGGATGACCTGCCTACCGATCATAACATTGGCTTTTTTATGCATTTATCCCCTAGATTAATGACCGCCCCATCGCCCAAAATACAGAGTCTGGGGAAAAATTACATTTGAGTGCCCAGTATGTCAAACATAAAACTCTGAACCCTAAACCAAAAATCATGGGTTGTGTCCCTGTCTTCTGATTGGCATCGCCAGCAGCTGGGTGTGTCTTTAAGACTAAGCCTATACAATCTAGAGGGGGTCCAATTGAATCGTTGCAAAATCTTAAATTGCATAAGGGGAACCCTTGCATCTCTAGATGTAGAGACTTGATGTTTTTTTTAATCCTAGTCCACCTCCTCCAATACCAAGTTTAAATCTTTCTCCCATAATCTCTTGAGAGAAGTTGAAGCTCCATCCCCCATTCTCTGAATTTGCAGGGAATAATACACTAATGACTTGTGGCCTTATCCAAAAGCAGTAATCACCACTCCTAGAGTATCTGCCGCTCTGGACACTTTTGTCCATACCGTATGCGACGTGGTGTTATCTTGACTTCTCTGGTTAGTTTGATAGAAAGGCTTTGCAATGGTGAAATTGAACTTCCTGTTCAATACATGGCTCTCTGGTTTGAGTATTTCTCTAACTGCTGATCTCCTGGGATTTGCATGCACAACAGTCAACAGAATTTACTCAGAATGGTGCCAAAAACATCCAGTGAGCAGCAGTTCTGTGGATGGAAATGACTTGTTGATGAGAGGTCAAAAGAGAATGGCTAGATTGGTTCGATTTGACAAAATCTACAGTAACTCAGATAACCGCTCTGTACAACTGTGTTGAGAAGAATAGCATCTCACAATGCTAAAGGTTGGCGCTGTTTTGGCAGCATGAGGGGGACCTATACAAAATTAGGCAGGTGGCTTTATGCTGTATTTTTAAAACAGCTCTTAAATAAAAATCTGTAAGAGTAAAAAATACATTTTGAAGAAACTGAAAAAGATAGATATTGAAGGTTTATATTGATACTGAATCATGATGCATGGAGAATCGTTTTATAATCTAAATGTTACCCTTTGAATCGTAATCAAATCGAGAGGCCAGTGAAGATTCACACCTCTATTAAATATTATACAATTACTATTGATTTATTATTATTATTATTAGTAGTGAGCCTTATTCGGACAGGATTATTCATATATGGGGACGTGGGGTAATGTAATAATTACCTGAGCTTCTCAGTTCTCAGTCATTTTAATCCTGTGCGAATTGGTCATAACAGAAAATTTCCCAGACTTAAGGTTCCCGCACTAGTAAAAATTACAGCTTGATTTACCTACTATAAAACAGCTTGTAAAAATATCCCCATGTAATATTAATCCAGTGTGAATTAGCATGTTATCAAAAAGCCTGTCAATCTCCACTTTCCAGCACTTGAGCAGTTTAAATATATGACTTTTTCTTAAGTTCTCAGAGTTTCTGAACAGGATGTTTGTCAAGAGAAGACCCCAGAAAAAATTACGTATTTTTCACAACTTCAGATAATGCTGTCTGTTGCGTTTGGACTAGGGCTGGTCGATAAAATGATATCAATATTTATCGCGATAAAAAAAAACTCGATGATAAGCTTTTGAGTAATTTTCGATATTTAGCCTGTGTTCTACATCTAGACATACGTGTTGCTAAAAACGCTAGCAGTTTGGCTTTCTTATCTTATGTTTCCACTGGCACGTATTGAGTGAACACTTTCAATTACGTTCCCTAGCGTTGGGAGTGACTTTGTGCGAATTTCTTCCACGTCAGTGGAAACACAGCCTCGGATTGTATGAAGTTGCTATTGCCCCCGCTACACAGGTCACCGCGTTCCGGAACCAGACCCCAGATTGATTCCATCTTGATGACCTCTCATCATCTCTAGTGAGAAGCGTGACAAAACAACAGTGCAGGTTACATCATATCTGATCTTTCTGTGCTGTATTCTTGAATATTTTTCTCTAGCACTGAAACGCGCTTCACTGATGCCCTGTCCGCACCCGCTTCCTCTTTTCCCCACGTGTGTAAATATGAGGTGCGTGTTTCCAGAGCACCTTTAGACCATAAAGTTTTTTTCTTTCTAAATTTAGTTTAACTAATCAGCATGTTCCAAGCCTTTAACCTCTTCCCAATCCTGTAAAATTAGCCTAAAACGCCTAATCAAGACAAGTAAATTTAAAGCTGTTCTTGAACCTTTTGGAGTACATGTATGGTTTTGGTCACATTTGAAAGGTGACACTCTGATGTTTTTTCTCCAGCAGTCAGAATTACTGTAAGTGCTACTGATTCTGAGTAATAGAAGTTTGAACACAATGAAATAGAAGTTTTTTTTTTTGCATACAGATGCCTGCAGATGACTATAACTTGTAGCTATTAGCTTGAGAACACAATGGGATCACAGCATGAAGCCTTACCTGGTCCAAGTTCAAATATTATAACAATACCATAAAAAATTACTATTTTACACATGTTTTTTCTAAGGGTACACCCAGGCATTTTACAAAAGTGCCTTTTGGATACTCCAAAGGACCCTTGGTAACCATGGCCATATACCTAGGATAAAAAGGCTACTACTTTTGAACGCTTCAACATACAGTCATAATTTTGGGCTCTAATGAAAGATGACACTTAGAGCTATCACATTCCATATCCAGATCCACTATTAGTTTTGCTGACACAGTAACTGATGCAGAAACCCATTATGCATGAATGTTACAAAAATAACTTTGCAATGTACATAACTGCTGTGTGTAAATTGGTACACCTGCCACATATCTTTGGAAAGCTAAAATTCTTGTGATTCTATTTATATAAACCATTTTAAGATACAAATCACAACAGCAGGTACAATCTATATATTTGTCAGACCACCAACATTAACAAAATTTAGGCAACTCGCCTATGAAGCCTCATAGTAGTCCACTGATCCATAACTTCCCGACAAATACGGTGTTGTTACATTGCCAAATGCCCAAACATTGATTGATAAATAAATATATATATATATATTATATAACACACCTTCATTATGATTCAAAATGAACAGATCATCTTATAACATTCATATTCAACTGAACTCAATTGATAAACTATAAAATATTTTAATATTTTCATAGAAGATCCCTCAGACACCACTGCATTGGCTGCATCTGGGCCTCCAACGCAGTTTGTTAAAGACTATTTAGACTGTTTAGGATTTAGATCTCTTCTTTTTTTGGAAATTCAAAAAAATGTGCAATGTGCAAATGTGATTGAATATCGTGATAAATATCGATATCGAATAATATGAAAAATAACATTGTGATAATATTTTTTGCCAAATCGCCCAGCCCTACTTTGGACTGATGCATGTTTTTCTCAAGCTCTTTATGCTGTTGAGTGTTTATTTGCCCATGCAAAAGAGAAACGAGCAGCTTTTGATTAGGATTTGAGCAGAGTGAGTGCGGGAAAATATGTTGAGCCCCACGTTTCAGAACAGAAAGTTACATGTGAAGGGAGTGTCCATATTTTTAATTCAAGAATAATGAAAGATTAAAGGTTTGTTAATGACACCAGTTATGTTGTATTTAGCCAGATATTCCGATCAGTTTCTTCTAATAATCACAGTTACATTATATGCTCATGTTTAATATTTCATGCATAATTAATCAGCACAATATACATTTTGTAATAGGTCAGTACGTGTTACATTGTTTAAATGCTGTAGACACACCCTACAGAAGTTTCACCTCCAAAAAAATCTGGTCACTACGTGACTAAGTGATTATTTAACTGCAAACGGCTGCTATTTAAATAAATATGTAGTCTGTATGAAGTCAATTAGCGATGTGCCTGTGGTAATCAGCTACAAATAGAATGTGTGAGTGTGAGCCAAGGAGCTAGTAAGAGCAGACGGCTTCAACGCAACACCCGCTCCACACATAGAAATACATGAGCGTGGTATCCCTACTACTAACAGACTTTCGATGTGCAGCAGGACTAGCTAATGAGAGCCATTCCTTGTAAAGACCTGCACCCTTACTGACTGAAGACCCTCAGATGCCCTTGATGACAAAACGTGAACATATTACATTATTTTACAAGCTGACACTGCCAAAGTGGCTTATGATACTGTGAAATTCACCAGCCAAATAGACAATTTACCCACATTTGGCGCTTGTTAATTACGGATCCTGTCGACAATATTGGAAAATGGCAAAACCATGGATCTGGAAAGTTGGCAGATATATTAAACAGTAGCCCAGGGTGTGAAATTTGCCCTCGCCACCAGCCAAATTGACGAGGATGAATCCAGCTCCTTATTTGCAAGCTTCTCATCCAAATGTAGGTATTTCATGAGGGCGTTTGGGCGTTGAGGGCGTAGAAGTTTGCTCATCTACCCACAACAGTGGTGGGTGACCTGTAAGACCTCTCGGAGTAACGCATGACAAGAAATGCTGATAAACAAAAAGACGTGCTTGAAGAAACAAACTTTATTATATTTTTAAGAACATAAGACATATAAAAAGCTGTCAATGCCCATGTCTGATATGCTGTTTGTTTAGAGACATGCAGCGGGAGCCTGTCTCATGGAGTTCTTACTCTTTCATTTTGGTTTAATTTGTTTGAAAAACTGTTTGCAAGAATAGCATCTTCTTTGAGAATGAATGCTGTAAATGACATCAGACCATCTCAGGATGTACTCGAAGTTTAATTCGCTTTATTTCCACGGAGCAGTTCACGCTTATGCATTGTGAATGCAACTCTGCAGGTTCACTCAAATATACCTTTGTATTAAAGAAACGAAGACAAAAGTGTTTCATTCATAAATTAATACAAGACCACGTTCACTTTTAACCAAACATTTAGTTCTATTTTATTTTCTTTAGGCAGCATTAACTGTATTAACTGCATTATTTTGGCAACAAAAGGAAATTTATTAGGCTTACACCTAATATTAGATGGATAGAGAAAACTGGTGTTTTCTATTCATTTAAATACAGATTAAGTGAAGTAACAATTAATTATCATTTATCTTATTTTAATTATTATAATTATCTTCAATTCATTAATTCACTTGTTGTCGTAGACGAACACTTGAGTGAAGCAAATGGGGGCGTTGGAGACGTTGTTTGGATTTGGGAAGGTGGTTATCTAGATTTTTTTTATCACTTCATTATTTTAACTGCTTTTTTCATTTCTTTAAAGTGCCATTTGAATTTAGAAATATCTTTTATGTTTTTTGTGTTTCAATAAGTAAGGGATCATGTACAGTCACACAATAAACCCCGACAGGGTGATCAGATCTTAGTCTAGTTTGACCCTGAAAGGGTTTATTTTGCAATAACAACCAACTGACTGTACATTTTCCTGCTTATTACATGGGTACTAACCAAATAAATAAATGGACATTAATATTGATTTCCATTAAAATTATGTGATTTGAGAAGAAATCACTGAACAGCTGAACTCAACCTCAGGTTTGTGTCTGTTGACAAGTTCTGCAGGTATGTTTTTTTGCGAAAATCCCTCTCTGTCTGCCTCCTCATTATCCAGGCTATTACAAGACTACTTGCCAAATAAACAAATAAATGGACATGAAACATTGATTTGAGTTGAACACATTTTATTACCTTGCTTGAAGAGATAGCATGGTGATCATAGTAGTAAGAGAGAGACGGCTTGCAAGGACCCGGATAAGCAGTCTGATACATGGAGCTGCGGTGGATACAGAGCAATAACAGACCGCTAGATGGCTCCATTGACTAATCCGAATAGAGTATTTCAGGCTGCCCTGTAGTTCATAAATTATATTTTAAAAACAAAATCAATAAAGCAAAAATATTAAATGACCCATGGCGGGGTGTGGGGGGGTTGAAGATATAATCGAATATCGCAATATTTTTTTAAGCCGATTATTGAGTCAAGACTTTCTACATATCACCCAGCCCTAGTGACATCACTTCATTGTTTACATTTCGTTAATACAGTAAATTGTCTGAATTTAAGACATTTTTGATTATTTCTGTGTGAAAGTAATGATGTCTATTTTTACAGCCAATGTGTATCACCAGATGGCCCATTACAACTTTTGCTGCAAGACAATCTGAAGTTGGCATGTATTGACCAATGACAATCTCGGAAAGATGGGATTTGATTACGAAATCAAAAAAACATGGAGGAAAAACTTTGACTTCCAAACATGCAGTTTATTCATTCCCTGTCCTTTATTTTGTTTCTCTGCTAGGCTACAAGGATAGTAATTGTAGGAGAGCCTGGAGCATTTCATGTTAAGGCTACTGGAACATTGTTGAAAAGTTATATTTTAGATTTCCATCTCTGATAACCACAGGTTTGATGCTCTTTTTTGAACCATCTCTTCCCTCTGGGGTACCCGCCTTCCAAACAGACCTTACACAATCCCCATGCATTAAAAATACTATGTCAGAGGTTTCACCTGTGTGATGGCATCCTAAATTTGAGCATGCGTTGACCAGGAGCTCTAGTCTGCGTTTGTGTACTTGCGTAAAGTATGTTCCTGGCCTAAAGTGAAGTATGTCAATATAGATATTTGAAAGAATCGTTTACCTGACTTTCGTTTTCGGTCCACTGAGCGTGATCTGGAGCGTGAATGTTTTGAGTTCCTGGATGTTTTAGTAATTTCCGGCCCAACTCTTCGACGATCTTCATCGGTCTGTGATTTTCCAGACAGACAGTCATTGAAATCGGCATCATTTGCCTGATTAGAGACAAATCACAATATCAAGATTGGCTGTTTTGCTTATATTTTGAGAATATTAATCCACCCATTGCTAATATAACAATTCCCAAGATGTTGTACAGATTACAGGCTATGGTGAAGTTAGCTTGTGTACAAACAACCACAGGTTATATTACTAGTTAGAGTAATAGTTCACCTAAGAATTAAAATTCTCTCATCAATTACTTACCCTTATGTCGTCTCAAACTTGTATGACTTACGCTCTTCTGTGAAACACAACGAAAATATTTTAATGGATATGTCGGTTTGTCCATACAATGTTTGACATGTTTGTCAACAATAGATTTTTAGTGGAAAAAGGATTTATATTTTGGTCTGTTCTCACCCCATATCGATTGTATTGCTTGTGGAATGCCTTTATGCTGCCTTTGTCCTTTTTTGTCAGCATACACTTGCATCGTTTAAAAAAATCTGACATCATATATCCATTTAAATATCTTTGTTTGTGTTCCGCAGAATAAAGAAAGTCATATGAGTTTGAGATGCCTTAAGGGTGTGTAAATGATGAGGGAATTATCCTATTTGGGAGAAGTATTTCTTTAACTAATCACCGCCTGTCTATGTTGTTTATCAAAGCATGTGAGCGAAGCGGAGCGGTGTGACAATCAGCTCAATATCCCGCTCCATGCATGTGCACTCCGCTCAGCTGCTCACGGCCCATGCGGACCCTCCACTCAAGTAGGGTGGTGGTGGCGTAGTGGGCTAAAACACATAACTATTAATCAGAAGGTTGCTGGTTCGATCCCCACAGCCACCAACATTGTGTGCAAGGCACTTAACTCCAGGTTGATTGTCCCTGTAATAAGTGCACTGTAAGTCACTTTGGATAAAAGCATTTGCTCAAATCCCATTCTGACATTAAATGTCTCTGTAGTAAACTTGGTTACAAACACATACACAGGGGGTCGCTACAGTGGCCCAAGTAACTGCCTCTTTGCCCTCTGGCTAAACTACAGACTAAAGGGTGACATTTATTAAATTATCAAATGATTAGTGATGTACACATCTGAAATGATGTGATTGTATTGTTGTTCTTTAGTATATAAAATCTCGCTGTTAATTTTGGACTACTTTACAACTGCTGTTAGAAAATATGGTCTACCAGACCTTATCATACGTAATCAGTAAAATATTTATCTGTTAGCACGTTAACATTTTCAAATAATGCAAAGTCTTCAAACATGCCTCTACAAGTGTTTAAACATGCGTGTTGGCACAGAAACACACTACACGTAAAAAAGCTCTTCAGTTTAAACTGGATTTGAGTAACACAACAAGGGCCGCCGCTGACCAAATTGAAGTCCTACGCAGAGTTCCAGAAGGACGGCGGGACGCGTGAAGCGATCGTCTGTGTTCCGCAAATGCTTTCGGGTCCTTGAATAAAGTATAAGGTGCGAGTAAGGGCAGCTGGTGGACTTTAGGGTGCCCTCCTAGGGTAATATGGTGCCCCCATAGGGAGTTGGTGCCCTACGCGGAATGCGTGTAAGGAGCGGCGGTACTGGACACCGACCCAGGAAACCACGATCTTTTTCTATAAAGTTTGTTCGAGTCGTTTATGGCAATAATGAAAATATGGACAGACACCAGGAAAACTATTACAGGTAAAAGTGAAAACCATAATTGTTTTTCAGTTGTCTCCACGGAATGATTATAGATTTGATACATTAATAGGTTTCTGATAGAATACAGACTTTGGGTCTGTAAATTTAAATTAGCAATTTATCTTCCTAATATTGTGTTCAGTTTTAAAGGGTTTATTAATTTATCCAGAAAAGAGCTGTGAATGTTTTTTCTCTTTTTCAGTGTTGTTCCCTATAATTTCATATGTACGAATCATATGCAATCTAAAGGACTGTGGTTTTTATATAATAATTAATATATTAGTAGACACCACGTACCCCCTTTGTTTTTCTTTGTGAATCTGGACTTTATATGCATCAAACAATCATGTCTTGTGCATTGCACTCTTTATAAGTACAGAAAGGTTTAACCACGGATTTAACAAATAAAACATTTTATTAACTATTCAGACTGCATAAAGTTAGATTTTGTCCAATATAAATTATCCTTAAACAAATAGAAAATATTGAATTCGCAAATTACACTGCCTTCATTTAAGTATATATATTTTTCTAATGTATAATAATTTATAGATTTTTTTCTCTGCGCATGAATTCAGCAATGGATTTAGAAAATGTTTTCTGCAACCACTAATCTAGTCTTTTTTTTACATTTCACTTATCGTTAAAGTGTGGATTTGGCTTAGGGAAAATTACCAGCCGTTATGAGCCACTTTATCCCTGTACAGAAATCAAAAGCAACAGGCGGTTGATTTAAGTGAGATAATTTCAATATGAAATTCTCTATGCGAGAGCGGACATCTTTATCTATCAAATGCTCAATTGTACAATGGAGGTATGAAAGCAGAATACTCCACCTGCACATTAGAACACACTGATCTGCAAGATGTTTACTGGTTTTGATGCAGGGATTTTTGTGTGTTCGCCGGGATTCAAGGAAAATTGCTTTGCCAATATACAGGATTATTAAGCTTACATATTCAATTGAGGGTGCTCAAACGTTCACAAACCTGTAGAACCGGACCTGCATTATGGGCAGCTGCACTGACGTGATGGCAAAACAACAAAATACCTTATTTATCTATTAATGTATTATCGAATAGTAGTGTGGCCTACTAGCTCACCTTTTGCTGCACTACCATCGCGTAGCACATCCTAGTGCTCTCTGGCAATGTGACGCGTACGATTCCAGAAGGAATATTTTCTAATTCTCACGGTCTCTCCACAGTCCCTTTCGATTTCCTCGTTCTAAACTTTGATTTATACTTGGCATTTATTTGGGTTATATGGTTTGTAACTTCACTAAAACAATGTTAGAGCTCGATAACCTAAGGCCTATTAATTATTTCGCAGATTCCCAAACCAGCACATCACGAAGCGCATTCTGGGTTAAGCGAGCGGCTCTGAGCGGCCTGAGAGAGAGGAGCGGAATCTTCGCTCACATGCTCGGTTGTTAACACAGCTTGGGAGTGCAAATTAACATCTCAGATCCCAATAAGTTTGACCTTTATTGAACAGCCTCTTAATTCACACTGTTGCTTTATGATTAATTCTTATCTACATTTCCGTGTAATCCGCCATTTTCCGAGTACAGGCTGCAGCTAAAAAAATGCCTGTTTCGTTGAATTGAAGCTTTCACCATAAATGTAAAACACAGAAAAATAATAAAAATAATGTACTTGCCGCCATTTCACCCGAGAAACGAATTATATGTCCGATTAAATCGCTGTAGTTAACTTAGACACTAAATTCATTGACCCCCTTCTCTCATCCGGTTCTTTTTTGCGGTGGAAAAATACCCGGATGTTTCTCCTTCTCTGGATATTCGTTGAGACCACTGCGTTCACAGCGCCTCCATGCGGCTGCTCCCTCCGACTCGGGTGAGAGACATCACACTATTTTCAAGTAAATTTTCAGATTTTGTTCGTTTGCAATCTAAAACACATTTTACTGAGATATTGCGTGCTTTTTTTTATCCTCATCAGCCCTTTCATTAATATCTTTATGAATTATTTTTCAAGTGTTTTAACACCAAACATTAATGTTTAAAAGCAGTCTCCAGATGGGGTTTCAACTGTATTAATTTTTAAGCATAATTTATCCTGAAGTCCACTGTCATCTCCACTGTTTTGAGTGTGTTCAGCTCAAGGTTGTTGTGACCACAATTGACAGACAGCTGTTCAACATCCCATCTGTATGCAGACTCCCCTATGACCGTGATGTCATCTGCAAACTTCTGGAGCTTGACAGAGGGGTCCTTTGCAGTGCAATCATTTGTGTACAGGGAGATCAGTGGTGCAGTGGAGAGAGAACATATCCCTGAGGAGCACCAGTGCTAATAGTGAGGGTCCCAGATGTGATTTTCTCCAGTCTCACTCGCTGGTGCCTATCCGTCAGAAAGCTGTTGATCCACTGTCAGATTGTGGTTGGCATGGAGAGCAGGGTCCGTTTGGTTGAGAAAAGTTCAGGCATGATGGTAATGATGGCTGACTGAACTGAAGTCCACTAATAGGATCCTTGCATAAGTCCCAGGTCTGTCAAGGTGTTGCAGGATATAATGCAGTCCCATGTTGACAGCAACATCCACAGACCTGTTTGCTTGGAAAGCAAACTGAAAGGGGTCTAGCAGGGGTCCAGTGATGTCTTTCAGGTAGCCAAAACCAGTTTCTCAAATGACTTCATGACCATAGCCATGAGAGTGACAGGTCATTAAGTCACATGATTTTGTTTGTTTTAGGGGGACCGGAATTATGGTGAGCTTTTGAAGTAGCAGGGAACATCACAGTGCTCCAGTGATCTATTGAAGATCTGTGTGAAGATGGGGGCCAGTTGGTTAGCACAAACATTCAGACAGTCAGGTGAGACACCGTCTGGGCCTGTAGCTTTCCTAGTCTTTTGTTTCCAGAAGACCGGCACACATCCTCCTCACAGATCATAAGTGCAGGTTGAGTAGCAGGAAGGATGGGGGGGGCGGCTTAGATATCGGCTTAGAAATCATACTAAATTGTGTTTTTTGATAATGTAAAAAAAAAATCTGTGAGGGTTAGGTTTAGGGGTAGGGGATAGAATATATAGTTTGTACAGTATAAAAAACATCATGTCTATGGAAAGTCGCCATAAAACATGGAAACACAACATGTGTGTGTGTGTGTGTGTGTGTGTGTGTGTGTGAAGTGAAGATCAGAGAAGGGGAGGGGATTGAGACTGGGCTTTTGAAACCTGCAGTAAAACACATTCAGTTCATCAGCCATTTGTTGATTCTCTATAGAGCGAGGGAGATGTGTCTTATACTTGTTAATGCTTTTCAGGCCTTTCCACACAGATGCAGGATCGTTGGCTGAAGCAATTTTATTTTTCAGCTTTTTCAGAGTTGCTTCTTATAGCCACAATATTTTATCCCCACTTCTGTAAGCATCCTCTTTGGCCTGAGTTGTCCTGTCTGAGTACAATGCAAATAAATGCAATGTACATTAGAAGCAAAAAAAAAAAGAAAAAAGACAAAGGCACCAAGTATAAAAGCACAAAATATTACAATTCAATACTTAACAAAAACATATAAAGAGTATCACAGGTTTATAGTCTTAAGAGCTTTGGGGTTCTTTGAAGGTGAAACGGTATTGATGTATTGCTTGACTTCTTTTTCCAATACAATAAAAAAGGACTTTTGATTACTGAATTTACTTCGGTGAATGTGAAATTTGTCAAAATGCAATAAAAGGTTAATAATAAAATATATATTTTTTGTTTTGCTGATGCTATAAAAAACAAAAGATGTGAAGTACAAATTCAGTTGGGGCATCACAAAAAGATCAATTGATATTTATTTAAAACCTTTTTGAATATTATTGGGCTGGGTAAAATCTATGTACTATCTTGAATGACACTTTCCTTATTTGTTTTATTGTATTTAAGACGCAGCGTCCACATTTTTTTCCAATCAATATTATTAACAAAGTTCTCCCAATACGACACTACATATGTAATTGTTACAAGTTATTTTTGG
Source organism: Moxostoma hubbsi (assembly GCA_032164185.1). NCBI lineage: Eukaryota > Metazoa > Chordata > Actinopteri > Cypriniformes > Catostomidae > Moxostoma > Moxostoma hubbsi. The sequence goes on along the minus strand of JAVLUX010000044.1, from coordinate 20,438,819 downwards.
AAAAGTTGTGTGCCGAAGGACGTGATAAAATGCACAGTTCCCCGTCTGTCGCTCACTTCGATGTTGTGTAGAAGAAGCGACACTAGGGTCTCTCTTTGAGCCTTTTGCATCTCTGATCTATGAGAAAAGGCCAATGAGAAATTGGCAGACAGAATTTGCATGGATTTATACAGGTATAAAGTGAGGGAAATTTTCTTCGGAGCCGAATGGTTGTGTATGCAGCGAGCTGCCAGTCACACACTGTTCCTCCCATCTCTGAGCGATTGCTGTTGGATCTATGGTGCATATCAGTGGCTTTCTCCTTCTCTGCATGGCAGTGCAGCTTTGCCTCTGGGCGCTTCGACAGCGCAGTAAAAGAGAAATTTTCATTAAAAGAGTATTTTCTCTAAAAGAGTAATACACAGCGGCGTTGAACGTCCTTTTTAGGACACGTCTTTATAAAGATGCCCTTCCACCCCTGTGTAGTTCTTGGATGCGGTAGAGTGCTCTCCGCTTCTGACGGTCACAGGTGCTGTCTTGTGTGTCTGGGCAGCGATCACAACGAGGCAGCATTCATGGAGAACGAGGTCAGTTCGTGGAGAACACCCTTCTCCAACCGTCACCGTGCCTCTCGCTCATCCGCTTTCACTACCCTCGATGGCGGAGCGGCCCACAGGTACACGGCGGTCCCCCAGGTGGACAGAGCGGTTGCAATCCACCTGTGCCCCGAGAATGTCGCCACCTGGTGGGGTCGTCCTGTTCTCCCCTTCAAGGCCTGTAAGATGACGTCTTCACTGACCTCCAAAGCCTGGACAGGCCGCTTCCACCCTGCATCCCATGGCCCTCCTGCAAGTCCACCAGGCCAAGGCTCTTAAAGATCTGCACTTGGGTAGTCCTGATCTCGACGTGCTGCAAGAACTGCGCTCAGCAACCGAACTCGCCCTCAGGGCCACGAAGGTCACAGCGCAGTCACTTGGGCAGGCGATGGCCACTCTCGTGGTTCAGGAATGACATCTGTGACTGAACATGGTCGAGATGCGCGAAGTGGACCAAACATGTTTCCTCGACGCACCTGTCTCCCAGTTCGGCCTTTTCGGCGACACTGTAGAGGACTTCGACCAGCGGTGAAAAAGCACACAGAGGCCATATCTCTCATCATGTCCTGCCGCACCTCCAGCGTGGGCCGTGCCCCTTCTCCCCGCCAAGGGCGTCCCCCTGCGGCACCCAAGGAACACACAGCTCCACTTCAACCCAGGCCCAGCTCTCAGCCCCAGTGTTGAGCATCCCGCAGGGGGCACACACCCCCCGTCTCACGAACCCCTTTGAGGACCCGGAAGGCTCCCAAGCGTTCCTGAGATGGACGACCCAGGGACCAAGATGTTTGCTCCGGAGCTGGTAAGCAGACCACTCCGTCCCCCGGTGGAGAGCCGGGAGGAGAATTTTCAGTTAAGTTTGTTTACTTTGCCACACCCCTTTCAGGCTGCGGTACACACATTCTCAATAAAAGAGCAATTCTCTACTTCACCTAACCCGCAAATGCTGTTCTCACGGGCACTCTGCCACCACACCTCAACAGTCCTGGCACATTGGACGCAGACCTCTCGCCTCCAGCCCCACGACTGTTGCCCCCCGGCTGACCGGTTCTAACGAGTCCAGAGGATGCCTCCGTAGGACCTCCTCCTCAATCACTACCCCGCCCCCCCCCCGGGTGTGCGGAGCAAGGTAAGTGCTTTGAGACTTCTCTCAGCACCAGAGCCTCGGGATGTGTTTTTGTCTCCCTTGCAGCAGGTGTCCGATGCATCCTGGCCAACATAGACACCTTGAAATTGGGTTGGGGCGCCGTGTGCAACGGGCATGCAGCTGTGGGCCATTGGAAAGGGGCCCTGCTGCGCTGGCACATCAACTGCCTAGAGTTGTTGGCTGTAATTTTTGCCCTGCAGAGGTTTCTCACGCTAATTCGGGGCAAACACGTCTTGACCCGATCAGATAGCACGACAACAGTAGCGTACATAAATCGCAAAGGTGGCATACGCGCGTACGTCATATGTCACAGCTTGCCCGTCATCTCCTCCTTTGGACTCAAGTCGCTGCGTGCCACTCACATCCCGGGCAACCTCAACGTGGTAGCGGACACACTATCATGACGACGCTTGCCCAGTGGAGAGTGGAGACTTCACCCCCAGTCGGTCCAGCTGATTTGGGAACAGTTCGGCAAGGCCCAGGTAGACCTGTCCGCCTCCTGAGAAACCTCCCACTGCCCGCTATGTTACACCCAAACGGAGGCTCCCCTCGCGAAAGCCCCTCCCTGGCAAATCCCCCTGAGGAAGGACCTTCTTCCTCAGGGACGGGGCACGGTCTGGCATCCACACCCAGACCTCTGGAACCTCCACGTCTGGCCCCTGGACGGGATGCGGAAGATCTAGCTGATCTACCACCTGCTGTCGTAGACCCGATCAACCAAGCCAGAGCCCCTTCTACAGGCAACTTTACGCCCTGAAGTGGCGCTTCTTCGCAAATTGGTGTTCTTCCCGGGCTGAAGACCCACAGAGGTGCGCAGTTAGGTCAGTGCTTTCATTCCTGCAGGAGAGGTTGGAGGGGAGGCTGTCCCCCTCCACATTGAAGGTGTATGTATCTATCACGGCCCACCATGACACAGTAGACGGCAGAAGACTCCTTGAAGACGGCCCTCCTGATCGCGCTCGCCTCCATCAAAAGGGTCAGGGACCTGCAAGCGTTCTCTGTCAGCGACACCTACCTGGAGTTCGGTCCGGCAGACACTCACGTGATCCTAAGACCGCGACCGGGCTACGTGCCCAAGGTTCCCACCACTCCCTTCAGGGACCAGGTAGACCAGGTCCGGGAGGAGGCAGGCCCAGCCCCTTCGTTGCTGTGTCCGGTATATGCTTTGCGTATCTACTTGGACCACACGCAGAACTTTAGATGTTCTGAGCAGCACTTTGTCTGATTTGATGGACAGCGGAAAGGGAGCACTGTCTCCAAACAGAGGCTTTCCCACTGGGTAGTGGATGCTATTACGTTGGCTTATCGCACCCAAGCCGTGTCCCCCCCTTGCGGGTCCGAGCACACTCAACGAGAAGTGTTGTGTCACCATGGGCACTGGCCAGGGGCACCTCACTAGCAGACATATGGAGAGCAGCAGGTTGGGCAGCACCCAATACTTTTGCGAGATTTTACAATCTCAGGGTTGAGTCGGTTTTGTAGCTCGGTCTTTCTGCCCTGAAAGAATAGGAAAACTTGGAAAGATCGTCTTCCCCGATGCTTATGATAGCGTTAAGATGGCCCCAGCCGCTTTAACTCTATGCAAGAAACATAGAGAGAGAGAAAAGGCGCGGCTGGCGCGGCCTCATCCCATGCTTGGCATGTCGCCTTGTTCCCCCCTGTCAGGGGTAAAGAACCAGAAGGCTTTGAAGATTTTATGGGGCACTGAGGAAGGTACGTGCAGCCTGGCACAGCTGGTCGCTTTGGCACGTAAAATACCTGCCTGCTCCTGTGCTTGCATTGCATGCATATATAAATGCATATGTTTCTACAAGAGACTGTTATATCACCATACTCTTCACCTGTTCATTTAGATCCACTTGAAACCCTGGTTGGGAAACGTCTAGGTTACGGATGTAACCTCCGTTCCCTGATGGAGGGAACGAGATGTTGTGTCCTCCCGGCCACGTTGCTGAACCGAGCCACTGTTGCGGCCGAACCTCATTGAAAAATCAGATGAAACAGACGCATTTCCCTCCCTTTATACCCATATGTCTGGGGGCAGGACATCCAAATTCTGTCTGTCAATTTCTCATTGGCCTTTTCTCATAGAGCAGATATGCAAAAGGCTCTCAAGAGAGACCCCTAGTGTTGCTTCTTCGACACAACGTCTCGTTCCCTCCATCAGGGTACGGAGGTTACATCCGTTACCTAGATGTTATCACTGTGATTTTAAGGGATATACAATAAAGGGAACTTTTAAGGGGGAAGGAAATCCCTATTTGGATGGGAAAAATTACTGGCACATGTCTGTATGTTATTACTGCAGATGTCTGTAAATTTACCCTCAATTTGCATTATGAGACTTAAGCGATGTCTGCAGAAATCATAGCGATGTGTGTGTCTTCTGCATTTAAACACTGTCGCCACATAAGTGACCTATGCAGGACATTTTAAACATGAACACATATTGCATCTGGGATTATTAGAAGAACTTGATTGGAATATCTAGCAAAATATACCTGGTGATATTAGCGAGCCTGAACTACTATATATATTCTATACACTATATATATATATATATATATATATATATATATACACACAGGTGCTGGTCATATAATTAGAGTATCATCAAAAAGTTTATTTATTTCAGTAATTCCATTCAAAAAGTGAAACTTGTATAATGTATACATTCATTCCACACAGACTGATATATTTCAAGTGTTCATTCCTTTTAATTGTGATGATTAAAACTGACAACTAATGAAAACCCCAAAATCAGTATCTCAGAAAATTAGAATATTGTGAAAAGGTTCAATATTGAAGACACCTGGTGCCACAATCTAACCAGCTAATTAACTCAAAACACCTGCAAAGGCCTTTAAATGGTCTCTCAGTCTAGTTCTGTAAGCTACACAATCACGGGGAAGACTGCTGACTTGACAGCTGTCCAAAAGACGACAATTGACATCTTGCACAAGGAGGGCAAGACACAAAAGGTCATTGCTAAAGAGGCTGGCTGTTCACAGAGCTCTGTGTCCAAGCACATTAATAGAGAGGCGAAGGGAAGAAAAGGTGTGGTAGAAAAAAGCACACAAGCAATAGGGATAACCGCACCCTGGAGAGGACTGTGAAACAAAACCCATTCAAAAATGTGGGGGAGATTCACAAAGAGTGGACTGCAGCTGAGTCAGTGCTTCAAGAACCACCACGCACAGACGTATGCAAGACATGGGATTCAGCTGTCGCATTCCTTGTGTCAAGCCACTCTTGAACAAGACACAGCGTCAGAAGCGTCTCGCCTGGGCTAAAGACAAAAAGGACTGGACTGCTGCTGAGTGGTCCAAAGTTATGTTCTCTGATGAAAGTAAATTTTGCATTTCCTTTGGAAATCAAGGTCCCAGAGTCTGGAGGAAGAGAGGAGAGGCACAGAATCCATGTTGCTTGAAGTCCAGTGTAAAGTTTCCACAGTCAGTGATGGTTTGGGGTGCCATGTCATCTGCTGGTGTTGGTCCACTGTGTTTTCTGAGGTCCAAGGTCAACGCAGCCGTCTACCAGGAAGTTTTAGAGCACTTCATGCTTCCTGCTGCTGACCAATTTTATGGAGATGCACATTTCATTTTCCAACAGGACTTGGCACCTGCACACAGTGCCAAAGCTACCAGTACCTGGTTTAAGGACCATGGTATCCCTGTTCTTAATTGGCCAGCAAACTCTCCTGACCTTAACCCTACAGGAAATCTATGGGGTATTGTGAAGAGGAAGATGCGATACGCCAGACCCAACAATACAGAAGAGCTGAAGGCCACTATCAGAGCAACCTGGGCTCTCATAACACCTGAGCAGTGCCACAGACTGATCACTCCATGCCACGCCGCATTACTGCAGTAATTCAGGCAAAAGGAGCCCCAACTAAGTATTGAGTGCTGTACATGCTCATACTTTTCATGTTCATACTTTTCAGTTGGCCAACATTTCTAAAAAATCCTTTTTTTGTATTGGTCTTAAGTAATATTCTAATTTTCGGAGATAGTGAATTTGGGGTTTTCATTAGTTGTCAGTTATAATCATCAAAATTAAAAGGAATGAACACTTGAAATATATCAGTCTGTGAGGAATGAATGTATACATTATACAAGTTTCACTTTTTGAATGGAATTACGGAAATAAATCAACTTTTTGATGATATTCTAATTATATGACTAGCACCTATATATATATATATCAATCCTTGTTAGCCTTTATGTGAACTTCTGTGGACAGGATTTTGGGAAATAACAGACTACAGATGAGTTACAGATAATTGGAAAATCTAATTTACAAAATATCCAATTTTTCTCAAACTTAATTTTCTGAATGCATAATGCATTTTTTAAAAAGTGGAAATAAAAACAGTTTTGAATAAAAACATCTGGAAAGTATTCACAGTGCTTCACTTTTTCCACATTTTGTTATGTTACAGCCTTATTCCAAAATTGATTAAATTCATTATTTTCCTCAAAATTCTACAAACAATACCCCATAATGCCAACGTGAAAGAAGTTTGTTTGAAGTCTTTAAAAACGTATTACAAATAAAAAACTAAAAAAATCACATGAACATAAGACACTCAAAATTGAGCTCAGGTGCATCCTGTTTCCACTGATCATCCTTGAGATGTTTCTACAACTTGATTGGAGTCCACCTGTGGTAAATTCAGTGGATTGGACATGATTTGGAAAGGCACACACCTGTCTATATAAGGTCCCACAGTTAACAGTGCATGTCAGAGCACAAACCAAGCCGTGAAGTCCAAGGAATTGTCTTTATATCTCCGAGACAGGATTGTATCGAGGCACAGATTTGGGGAAGGGTACAGAAACATTTCTGCAGCATTGAAGGTCCCAGTGAGCACAGTGGCCTCCATCATCCGTAAATGGAAGAAGTTTGGAACCACCAGGACTCTTCCTAGAGCTGGCCGCCCGGCCAAACTGAGCAATCTGGGGAGAAGGGCCTTAGTCAGGGAGGTGACCAAGAACCCGATGGTCACTCTGACAGAGCTCCAGCATTTCTCTGTGGAGAGAGGAGAACCTTCCAGAAGAACAACCTTCTCTGCAGCACTCCACCAATCAGGCCTGTATGGTAGAGTGGAAAGACGGGAAGCCACATCTCAGTAAAAGGCACATGACAGCCCACCTGGAGTTTGCCAAAAGGTTCCTGAAGGATTCTCAGACCATGAGAAACCAAATTCTCTGGTCTGATGAAACAAATATTGAACTCTTTGGCCTGAATGGCAAGCGTCATATCTGGAGGAAACCAGGCACCGCTCATCACCTGGCCAATACCATACCTACAGTGAAGCAAGGTGGTGGCAGCATCATGCTGTGGGGATGTTTTTCAGCGGCAGGAACTGGGAGACTAGTCAGGATCATGGGAAAGATGAATGCAGCAAAGTACAGCGACATCCTTGATGAAAACCTGGTCCAGACCACTCTGGACTGTGGTGAAGGTTCATCTTCCAACAGGAAAACGACCCTAAGCACAAACCCAAGATAACAAAGGATTGGCTACGGGCCAACTCTGTAAATGTTCTTGAGTGGCCCAAGATAACAAGAGGATTGAGTACTGTAAGAGTACACACTAAGAACTTTTTATTGTGGTACTTTGGTGACAAGTTGGAGTTGGATAAATGAAACATAATCTGAGGTTTATAACACTATATGAGTAACTGTTTGAGCAAATATAAATTACAGATGCTTGATCAGCATAGCCTGTGTCGACACGTAAGCCGATTTGAATCTGACAACTTGTAACGTAACTGTAACTGGCTGTTCCAGAAACACATTTGTGGACCTCCGACCCACTAGGGGGGTTAGGGGGCATGCTCCCCCGTAAGAAAATTTTGTACATTTTAAAGTTAAATGCTTCCATCTGGTGCACTTTGAGAGCAAAATGTGTTGTGTAATGTTGTGCTCTTGTAAACAGTTTTGTGCTCTTAAAGCTGCAGTAGGAAACTTTGAAATAAATTGAATTGAGAAAAAGCGCCCCCAATTCTTCCCCATATGCTCTTCACCCCCAGCCAGGATTTTATTGACAGCTGTTCACAAACAGAGCCAAGGCCTGCCTCACCAAAAGCGATTGGCTAAAATGTACTGGATTGACTCTACACGACCCACATTTTTCACTCAGAGCTAGATTCTGTGGAGCTAACTAGTCTCTCACAGGGCCTCATTTAAAAGGACACCATGTTTATATAGATTTTTTTTTTCAACGCATAAATACTACCTACTGTAGCTTTAACAATTTTATGCTCTAACCATTCTGAAAAGCAGGGTACAAACTAGGGATGTCAATTTCAGCTTTTTATCTTTTAACATTACCTCAGACTGCTAACGATAGCTAGCTAATGAAGGTGTAAGCAGTGTAACATTAAGCCAATTAACCTAGAAACGCTAATGTTAATTTATGTTAATCATCATGATTGTAACTTTTGCAGTAATATTATCTGTTTGCTCTTGTACACTGATGATGATAAATTGTGTGTCGAGTAGTGTATAAATGCAGTGGATACATTTAATGTTAGTTAACAACCCTCTACGATCATGTTGGAGAAAAAAAATCGGCATTGGATAGTACATTTTTGTTTTTACTCGCCATACGTTTGACCTCATTGTTACAATGTAACTAAAAAATATATTAAGCAAACTGAGAGAGGGGGCTTCTTCATATATATTCACACAATATAGTATATTGTAATTTTTATTTGATTTTGCTTTATAATTTTAATCACATTTTAGCCTTTTAAAATGTACAAATTTCACATTGTGTTTCACGAATATGACGATTAATTACCATACAAACTCACTATGACCCAGCCAACCTGTAGCTACATTATATATTGTATTATTTGAAGGCTCTCTGATTAACTCACAAGCTCTTATTTCTCATGAAGGAAGACATTGAGATTGTGTTTCTTGCATTTTATCATCTCCACAGAAATAGAGCAGGACAACCAGTGCTCGAATTGAGGGGGGGCTGGGGGGATCCGGGACCCCCCATAAGGTATTAGGGACCCCCCATAAGAAGTAAAAAATAGAATTAGGGGGGTCCCTCAGATATTTTTATTTTAGTAAAAATAATAATGACAAATCTGATTAAATGCATGCAATGGATACGGTAAATTTCGTGAATTGATTATTTACATTAATTTTTTTTAAGTTGGCTAGTTGCCATGTCTCTTTAAAATGTAAACGCCCCGCCCCACATCTAAAGAGTGCTGTGCGCATGACATCGTTGACTGACAGGGACAGGACTGTTTGATTGGCACCGCTCCGTTGAAGCTAATTTTAACTTTTAAAAAATGGAGAAAAATAAACCTCCACTCGAGGTCTTACCGACTTTTTTGAGGGGTAATTGTCTCTCTATATATCTTTCTACTTTATATCTATCCACACCATGTCGGGGCTTTTGTGTTCCTTGCGTAAATTGGAAACATTTAGGCTTAAGTTACTATTTTTTTCATTATTAATAGTCCTGGTTCTACAGGAGTGCTAGAGATCTCGTCAGAGATGGATAACAGCTTTTTAGTAAAGGGAGCGCTCGTTGTGTGCTTTCTATGTTTTCTAATTTCCATTCTAATTTCCATTCAGAATTTGTATAAAACTTGTTTTTCATGCTGCTAGGACCAATGGCCACGTAAACACAAAGTTTTGGGAATTACATACGCATTTATGCGGGATTCACTCTTGAAATAGCAATAATTGACATTGATTGCCATGGCATTGTTTGTTTCTGAATAAAGCAGCCTTTTTCACTGAAATGGTCGTTGAATAGTTGCTGACTTACTCACTCATAACAGTGCTTTTCCGCCACCTACTGGACGTAACTATGTAAAAATCGCATGTGCTGAAATAGTTGCAAAAATCCCCACCAACACACAGACTGACAGCCTGTTTTGTCACAATCTATATGTTTAATATCTAATAAACAAGTTTCATGCATTTAATCAAGTCTTTTGGAACAAACATTATTATCACTGTGTCACATAATCCACATTAAAAAAACTACATTGGTAAATAAAGCTAGAATCATTCTGTTGGATGTACACTACTGTTCAAGAGTCTCTTCTGCTCACCAAGCCTGCATTGATTTGATGCAAAATACAGTAAAAACAGTAATTTTATGAAATATTATTACAATTTAAAATAATAATACAATAAAATATCATTTATTTCTGTGATCAAAGCTGAATTTTCACCATCGTTTCTCCAGTCTTCATCACATGATCCTTCAGATCTGAAATATAAACTTTTGTAGCATTATACACTACCATTTAAAAGCTTGCGGTTAGTAAGAATGTATTTTTAAAAAATGTTGGGAAAGAAATTAATACTTTTATTCAGTATGGTTGCATTAAATTGATCAAAAGTGACAGTAAAGACATTTATAATGTAACAAAAGATTCTGTTTCAAATAGAAACTGTTCTTTTGAACTTTCTATTGATCAAAAAATCCTGAAAAATAAAATAAATGTTTATTACATAAATGTTTGTTGATCATCAAATCATCATATTAGAGTGATTTCTGACGGATCATGTGACACTGAAGACTGGAGTAATGATGCTGAAAATTCAGCGTTGATCACAGGAATAAATTGCATTTTACTATACATTCACATAGAAAACAATATTTCACAATATTACTGTTTTTTTTATCAAATCAATGCAGCTTTGAGCAGAAGAGACTTTTAAAAACATTTTAAAAATTTTATCGATCTCAACTTCTGAATGGTAGTGTATATTTCATTTCATTATGTGTATTTATTTAAAAAAAATATTGAAACCAAAACATGGCATTGTCTAGTGTGCAGGTAAAGTCCATTCCAGTTTAGCAGAGGGCAGTGGCAGGAGCTCAGCACAGGTTAGCAGCGACAAGATCTCAGAAGAGGGCAAATGCAGTGATAACAGCTTTATATGGGTCTGTACCACCAACAGCAGCTCAGCACAGATCAACAAAAGCAAAGAGCAGGTCAGCAACAGCTCAGAACAGCTAACTCCCACCAACAGCTCTGAACGGCTCAGCACCAACAAAAACTCAGAGCAAGTCAGCAGCTTCTGCAAGGAAGTTGATAACTGGAGAAATCAGTTAGAAATATGGAGGAAACAATACTCCCCATGGCTGTACATCAATGAAAACAAAATTGGATGTATTGCATGTAGAGATGTTAAACGAATGTGTACAAACAAAAAAGGTGTTCAAGTAGCAGAAGAGTGGGCTTTAGGGAGGGTCCAAGCAATGAATGTACGTGCCATGAGAAAAAAAATATACAAACACCGGGACAGTCAGGCTCATCAGAGGGCTCTAGAAATTGAAGCCCAGAAAGAAAAAGAGATCCTCCCCACACTAACAGAGAAGGTTAACGATGAGCTTGTCAGAGAAACAGCCAACAGTATAAGAACAGCCTACTTTGTAGCAAAAGAGAGATTAGCATTCAGTAAAATGAGCAGACTGATAATGCTACAAGAGGTCAGTGGAGGAAAAATGGGCCCTTCACACCGATCGGATCATACGTGTATCGCTATGATTGAACACATTGCCACTAAAATGAAAAAGTCAATGATATCTGCATTTAAGTCCAATGATTCTTTTGCGAGTTTGACAGTTGATGAAAGCAGTAACTTTGGCAAAAGCTATTTAATAATTTATTTGAGAGCAGATGTGACAGGCAAAGATGACATTGAAAATATTTTCATTGATCTTGTAGAGCTAGATAAGGGAACAACAGCAGAAGCATTGTATCAAGCTCTTAAGAAGACCCTTTTGACAGCAGGTTTGGAAGATGAATATTTAAAATCAAACCTGATCAGCATCGCCACAGATGGAGCATCAGTCATGACAGGAAGAGAGAGTGGACTGATTGCAAAGTTGAGAAAAGACTTCCCTTCATTGAAGAGCATTCATTGTCTTGCACACAAGCTAGAGTTGGCAGTGCATGATGCATGCAAGTCTGTAACTGGATGTAACCACTTTGAAATCTTTATTTCAAAGTTGTATACGTTTTACCACCAATCTCCAAAAAATGCCAGACTGCTCTATGATGCTGCCACTCATGTTAACATCTCACTGCTGAAGATTGGGCAGATTTTCTCCATTCGCTGGGTTGCCAGCAGTTTCAGCAGTGTCAGAGCTGTTTGGCGGGACTTTCCAGCACTTGCCACACAAATGCAGAAAGCTTCTGTGGATGTTTCCCGCACTGATTTGGATCGACGAAAATGCAGTGGACTATTAAGGAAACTCAGCGGCACAGGTTTTGTTAAAGACCTTGCACTGATGAAAGATGTGCTGCGTGAGTTACAAAGCCTCTCTCTGAAACTGCAGAATCGAAACAAATCTCTCACTGATGCCAGTCGGTGGACTCTTTTGACTATGGAGGTCCTGGAGGACAACAGGAAAGTCACTCGCAAAGGCAGAAGGGAGGATAACAGCATGCATGTTCAAAGGCATCACAGTAGAAGCCTCCAAGGAGAATATCAACAAGGGGCAGTTCCTACAGGCTGTCATTGATAATCTCTCTGTACGTCTCCCTGACTCAGACCTTACTGAGCTTCTGACTCCATTCGAACTATCCTGTTGGCCCAAAGACCGTAATTCCCTTGTCCTGTATGGTGAAAAGGAAATTCAAGACCTTGCTAAGCATCTAGGAGTAACCACCAGAGCTGCTGTTGAAGAGTATAGGTTGTGGAAACTTGAAGGTAACAGTCCTGGGAAGACGATCAAGAGGCTGATTACAGCTAGCAAAACCTACCTGGCCACCTCAGCTGAATGTGAACGCGGATTTTCAGCAATGAGTGATACCGCTAACAAGAGGAGAAATTGCCTGAGGGCCAAAAGCCTTTCTTCTGTCCTGTGTCTAGACGTCAATGGCCCTCCAGTGGAGCAGTTTGACCCAAAATCGTTTGTGCTCTCTTGGTTGAAAGACGGCCATCGGCTGTCAACTGCAACCAAAACAGTAAGGCAAGCACAGACAAAACCAGACAGACCACTGTGGTCTGTTCTAGGTGGAAAAGTTATAGATTAACATTTTTTCTTTCACCAACATTGCCTGTCACATGTGAACTCTTTTCTCTGCCATCTACCTTGTTTGCTTGCTTGCACTTCCCAGAGCATTAAAAAGCCACTCCTGATGCTTGTTTGTAAAGCATTTGGTGTACTTTAAAAAATACTGCAGTGACAATCAGTCTTTGTCTGGCTTGAATGTTATAAATACTTACTCTCTGTGCACTCATGGAAGGACTCTTCGTCTTGTGTTTTCCTGGATGTTATTTGTGTCTCAGATATGACTTGATACGTGTTTTCTACGTTTCTATGTAACACATTATATATAGTTATGTTCAGTTCTCCATTTCAGTTGTGGGAAAAGAAACTGAGTTTATATATACTTTCTGTTGAAGAGGTCAATTCTCATTTGAGATTTTTGTTATCCCTGCTTCTGAAGAAATTTGATGCTTACCAGTAAATACTTACCGGTCCTGAGTTTTGGTTTATGTCTTCACCCACTGGTTCCTGAAATTACTTTGATGTTTGTTATGGATGAATCCTGAGTTGACTTTTGAGAATCTCCTGGACATGCCTATGTTAAACTTATAAACTATTCCAAAGACTGTATCCTGTTTGCCCAGTTGTCCTGTACTCTTTGAGTAAAGTTCCCACACCTGGGTTCATACCTATCTACATCATTACAGCCTGAATGTAATACATAGTATTTTTCCATTCTTTTGCTAATGTTTAAGTAATAAAAAAGTTGTGAAGATAGATATCCTTTTGAAGTTACTCACTGCTCTTTTATCACTGCTTTCGGAGACATTATGAAATAATTATTCCTGTGCCACTGTTGAATCTGACAGTGATACCATCCAGTGAGTCTGGAAGCCATCTGAATATTTTCTACTGTTTTTGAGACATTTCAGTGTATTTTGAAGTCACTTGCTTTTACGGGTCTTCAAGAGCCTTATATGTAGTTCCCTGGTATATTTGCCATAGTTGCCCTTTTGGGTCTGCTGCTTTGTCACCCTCTAAATCCAGTATTACTTTAGTAATAATTTAAAAGAATAATTATATATATATATATATATATATATATATATATATATATATATATATATATATATAATTCTTTATCAAGCGTTTTTAATAAATAGTATATATTTATGCATATTATTATGATCAAATATATTGTATATTTTGTATAAAGTGTACACTCACCTAAAGGATTATTAGGAACACCTGTTCAATTTCTCATTAATGCAATTATCTAATCAACCAATCACATGGCAGTTGCTTCAATGCATTTAGGGGTGTGGTCCTGGTCAAGACAATCTCCTGAACTCCAAACTGAATGTCAGAATGGGAAAGAAAGGTGATTTAAGCAATTTTGAGTGTGGCATGGTTGTTGGTGCCAGACGGGCTGGTCTGAGTATTTCACAATCTGCTCAGTTACTGGGATTTTCACGCACAACCATTTCTAGGGTTTACAAAGAATGGTGTGAAAAGGGAAAAACATCCAGTATGCGGCAGTCCTGTGGGCGAAAATGCCTTGTTGATGCTAGAGGTCAGAGGAGAATGGGCCGACTGATTCAAGCTGATAGAAGAGCAAAAAAAAACACACAACAAGCAATTCAGACCTCACTTATTTGGCTGTACTAATCATTAATATAAAATCTAAAATGTAAGGAATGTAATTGCAATTAATTTGCAATAAGAGAAGGTAAATGCTCCAGAAAAGGTCCCCAAATTTTTCCAAAAGTTTTCGGTGATTTCCTAACATTGAAAAGTATTTTCTCAGGGGTGCAATATGAAATGAGTTCATTGATCCATTGTTTTCTTGATGGAGAATGAGTCGACTTCCAGTTCACTAATCTACATTTTTTTCCCCGCAGTTCCTGCCAATAGTGTGAAATACTTTTTATGATGAGAGGAATCTAATAAATCAGTATCCCCTAATATCCAAATTCTAGGATCATTACTAATTGAGATACCTATAACCTTTGAAGATATATCAATTATATATTCCCAAAAGTCATTCAAAATAGGACAATTCCAAAGCATATGGAGTAAGTCGCCTTCAGACCTTTTACACCTTTGACATTTTGCAGATATTTCAGTATTTATCATGTGAAGTTTCTGTGGAGTTTAATATGTTTGATGCAGAATATTAAATTGGATTTGTCTATGTTTGGTAGATATTAAAATAGTTTGCATTCTTTCCATAACACATTCCCACTCCACCAGATCATATGCACAGTCAAGATCTCTTTCCCACCTCTGCTTCAAGATTACGTTGTCAAATGGTTTAAAATAATTTGTTAATGTGCTGTATCCTACAGAAGCAATACCTTTGGGGAGGACACAATCTTGTTAAACATAACATTTTCAAACGGCGACAGTGTTGGAATTTTAGGAAATGTCTGGGGGGGGGGGGGGGGTGACCTCTTTGACCCAATGCCTGACTTGCAAATATTTGAAGAAATTATGTTTGGGGATTATATATTTCTGGGATAACAATTCAAAGCTCATTAAAGAGTTATTGGCATACAAGTCGTTCAGTGTCTTTATACCTTTACTCCCCCATGTTTTTAGGGTACTATCAGCAATACCAAGAGGTATAATAGGGTTTTCACAAAGGGGTAAATGCCTAAGTGGAGCAATACTAAGGCTGCATAGATTATGCGAATCCATCCATGCAGAAAACGTATGAAGTATTAATGGATTTTTAGTGAATGTAGACAAACATTTTTTTTGACCCCAAAAAAGGAATTACTTTTAGTGGGATGGAACCCATCTCCCACTGTTCTATCACTGTCCAGTTAGTATCAACCTTATCAGGATGCAACCAGATCCATATAGGCCGAAACTGCGAAGTTAGGTAGTAGTGTCTAAAATTGGGAAGGTTTAGCCCACCTTTCTTATACGGTGCTTGAAGTTTAAGAAGTTTTACTCTAGGGTTTTTGCCTTTCCACAGAAAGCCAGAAAGCGCTTTATCTAGTTCCTTAAAATAAGACTTGGGGATATTCAAGGGGAGACACTGAAATGTATACATATATTTAGGTAAAATTATCATTTTTATAACATTGACTCTGCCAATTAATGATAAGGGTAATTCTTTCCATTTTAGCATATCATCTTTCACTCTTTCCAGAAGTATGGAGTAATTTTTTTTGAACATGTCGTCATGTGTTAAATCAATCTGAATACCTAAATATTTAAACCCATTAGTGCACAGTGTTAGTGGTGTAACCATATATTTTAACTCATCTGGTATATTAATAGGAAATGCTTCACTCTTGTCATAATTCAATTTATAGCCAGTTATATCACTGTATTCCTCAAATACACGTAATAAGGGGGGAATAGAGAATTGTGGATTGGTCAGGTATATCAACAGGTCATCAGCATAAAGAGATAATTTGTGTTCATTAGTACCAATTTTAATTCCCTTTATTACAGTATGGGACCTTATTGCAATAGCGAGAGGTTCAACAGCCAGGGCAAATAATAAGGGAGATATAGGGCAGCATTGCCTACAACCTCTAGATAATGCAAAGGTGCTTGACATAATACCATTGGTGTATATTTGTGCTTTAGGGGAATTAAAAATAGTTTTTAAATATCCAATGAACTTAGACCCAAAGCCCATAATTTCTATGGTTGCAAAAAGAAAAGTAGGCTCAATTCTGTCAAAAGCCTTTTCGGCATCCATAGACAGAATAAACATTGATAATTTCTGCTTTTGAGCAATATCAATTATATGTAATAGCCTTCTAATATTATCGGAGCCTTGTCTATTCTTAACGAATCCTGTCTGATCTGGATGTATTATTTTTGTTATAACAGTTTCTAGTCTTAGGGCAAGCAATTTGGTCAAAACCTATCTTTCCCTGGTTTAGGAAGTAGTGTTATTGTTGCCAATTCCAGGGAGTGTGAAAGTGAGCCTCTCTCAAGTGATTCTTTAATCATGTTTGTAAATGGGGTTAATAATATATTTGAAAACGACTTAAAATACTCAATCGGGAAACCGTCTGGTCCAGGGGCCTTGTTATTTTCCAAAGCATTAATGGCTTTAAGTACCTCATTCTCAGTTATGTCTGAATTCAATAGTTTATTATCTTCATCATCAATCTTAGGTACCTGTATTTTATTTAAAAAAGATTTAGCATCAACATTTCCCTGACCGTGATCAGTTTTGTACAAAGTTTCATAAAAGTCCTTAAAGTATTAATTTCTTTAGGGTCTTTTATATATCTTCCGTCATTTGATTGTATCATGTGAATATACCGATCTGATTCTTCTTTTTTAATTTGCCATGACAATAATCTGCTCGTCTTATCTCCAAATTCGTAGTAATGATATTTTGTTCTTGCCATAATAGACTCAACTTTCTGGGTGCACATGTTATTATATAATACCCGTTTTTGAGTAAGTTGTGTCAAACATTCTTCATTATTAGTCAATGAATGCTCTAATTCCAATGATCTTATGTCTTTTTCTAACTCTGTTAAAACAGCTCTCTTTTCTCTTTGTTTATATGCCCCGTACGAGAGAATATGTCCTCTCATAAATGCTTTAAGTGCCTCCCATATAATTGAATGTGAGGCTGAATTAGCATTAGCTTTAAGAAAAATTTGAATTTGAGTTGTCATAAACTGGATAAAGTCTGGGTCTTTCAGCATATAAGTTCTAAATCTCCAGTTTTTAGAGTAGGGTAAAGCCATTGTTGGTTCCCACGTAAGCTTGACAGGGTTGTGGTCAGAGATGGATGCAGGAAGGAAAATACAGTCCTTCACTTGGTAAGCTATTGATTGTGATGCTAAGAAGAAATCTATTCTTGAGTAAACATTATGTACATTTGAATAAAATGAGTAATCGGTTTGGTCTGGATAGAGATTGCGCCAAACATCATACAGCCCCAAGTCAGTCATTCCCTGACTCAAAATAGCTGCTGCTTTTGATTTAGGAGATTTTTTTTTTTTTTTTTGAGGATCTATCCTTAAGAGGATCTAGAACTAGATTAAAGTCACCTCCAAGAATACAGTTGCCCTTAACAGTAGCTAATCTTAATAGTAATTTACTAAAAAAGACTGGATCATCATGGTTTGGACCATAGACATTTACCAAGGTTATATGTTCCCTGTTTAACTCACATTCAACGATTTCATATCTCCCAGTATTATCAGAGTGTGTATTAATCAAGTTAAATTGTATTTTTTTGTGAATTAATAATGCTACACCTCGACTACCAGATGAGAATGATGAGTAATAGACCTGACCAACCCACTCTCCTGATCTGTAAGATGAGTCTCCTGAATAAAAGCTATATCAGTGTTTACCCTTTTCAAATATGAAAACACCTTCTTTCTTTTAACTGGATTATTTAAACCCCTAACATTCCATGATACACAATTTAAAGTACTAGCCATTCGACATGAGCTTTAAAGTAACCGTGTCGGTCTCCATTAACATAATGTGAAATGTAGTACATCTTGCTGCGTGAAAAATAAAAAACAAAACAGTCACCCAAGCTAACATTTTTACTAAAAAAAAAAAAAAAGGCAAATTAGATAGCCTTATTAAAACCCTTTGCTTTGCTACTGAACTTGTAGCTGACACTGACGAGCCATATATTCACCTATGATGTATCAACACTCCACCTCCAAAAATAAATGAATAAAATAGAAGTGTATATCGTTCAGTATCCTCTATTATCATTATACTTATTGAATCAATTAACAAACTTAAATTCAAAGGACTTATTACACTAGACTAGCTGAGCAGTCAACACAACAGAGGAAAAATTGTAATCTAGCAACATTGAGTGATTTGTTATTTGTTATGACGAAATTAAAGAAGAAGAAAAAAATTCTATATTCTTAACTCACATGGCATGGGATTTTTATATGAAGGCCATTAGAGAATAGCACCTCAGTTCTCACTCATGAGTAGAAGCTTCTGTGTCCTTGCTTTGTGAATCAATAAAGTTCTTAACCTCAGATGGCGTGGAGAAGATCTTAGCTTTACCCTTATGCAGGATCCGAAGCTTGGAAGGGTATACGAAGGAGTACTCGATTTCCCGATCTCTCAACATTCGCTTCACCTCCGTGTAAGCTTTCCGATCATTCTGCAGCTCCGCGCTAAAATCAGGGAAGAAGTGAATGCGCCGGTTTTCAAAGTATACCTCTTTACGTTCTCTCGCCAATTGGAGGATTCTCTGCTTCTCTCTGAAGTTCAGGAGTTTCGCCACGATTATCCTTGGAGTCGTTCTGTTCGACGAAATATTTCCCGTTCTGTGCGCCCTCTCAATTGTCGGAAGAGATGGAAAGTTTTCGGCGCCAAGCATCTCTGGAATAATGCGTTCCAGAAACGAAACCAATATTGCCTCCCTCGGACTTTTCCGGCAAGTTAACAATACGAATGTTAGATCTCCTGCTTCTGTTCTCCAGGTCTTGCACTTTATCTTTAAGGTAGGAGACATCTTTCTCCAAGCAACTGACTGTCGAACGAGTGTCTCTCAAGTCGTCCTCTGTGGCGCCTACTCTAGTTTCGACCTCGACCATCTATTCAGATGTTGTCATAGAGGTTTCGATACGGGTCAATTTGACCTGAATGTCAATGGTCATCCTGTAAATTTTTTTGCTAATGTCCTCTTTGCTGGCTTTGATCTCCTTCCACAGAGTCTGTAGTGATATTTCACCTTCCACATCTTCGGCCATGGTTAGCGTGTCGAGGTCACTAGTTTCGGCAGTGTTGCTAATTGTTCGTGTTTTACGTCCTTTTCGGCGTAAATTGTGTTCTGCCATAAACAATAATGGTTCTCCAGATACTTAATAGACTCAAATTTCTTCCAGTTAGGGAGATTAATTAAGGATTTTCGATGAATAGTATAGCTAATCAGAGGAGCTCACTAAAGCACGTCTATCCTCACCGCCTGCATCACGTGGCCCCCCACAACACGCACAACCTTGAGGCAGATGGGCTACAACAGCAGAAGACACCACCGGGTACCACTCATCTCCACTACAAATAGGAAAAAGAGGCTACAATTTGCAAGAGCTCACCAAAATTGGACAGTTGAAGACTGGAAAAATGTTGCCTGGTCTGAGTCTCGATTTCTGTTGAGACATTCAGATGGTAGAGTCAGAATTTGGTGTAAACAGAATGAGAACATGGATCCATCATGCCTTGTTACCACTGTGCAGGCTGGTGGTGGTGGTGTAATGGTGTGGGGGATGTTTTCTTGGCACACTTTAGGCCCCTTAGTGCCAATTGGGCATCGTTTAAATGCCACGGCCTACCTGAGCATTGTTTCTGACCATGTCCATCCCTTTATGGCCACCATGTACCCATCCTCTGATGGCTACTTCCAGCAGGATAATGCACCATGTCACAAAGCTCGAATCATTTCAAATTGGTTTCTTGAACATGACAATGAGTTCACTGTACTAAAATGGCCCCCACAGTCACCAGATCTCAACCCAATAGAGCATCTTTGGGATGTGGTGGAACGGGAGCTTCGTGCCCTGGATGTGCATCCCACAAATCTCCATCAACTGCAAGATGCTATCCTATCAATATGGGCCAACATTTCTAAAGAATGCTTTCAGCACCTTGTTGAATCAATGCCACGTAGAATTAAGGCAGTTCTGAAGGCAAAAGGGGGTCAAACACCGTATTAGTATGGTGTTCCTAATAATCCTTTAGGTGAGTGTATATTGCAAGACTAAACCTACACTCCCCCCGCCCAAAAAAACTTGGGGACCCTCCATAAGACTTGACTCAATTCGAGCACTGAGGACAACTGCTGCACAGCGTGAATAAATCTCATTTGCATTACATGGCCGTTAATTGAAACTGGAATCCTTTACGTTCACAAAATCTATAAGTTTATACCTCGTTTATTTTTCACGGGACTTTGGCGAAAGTCTATGTAGACGTCGTGCACATCAGAACGATTGAGAAGTGATTCATCATCACAACTGAATGACACAAGTGCTTTTTCCCGCGCTCATCAGACAGCATGTAGGGAAAGACGAGGCTGAATCCCGCTTCAACTGTTAAATATTCTGTAAAAGGGACTCGATGTTCGAAACTACACAACTCTATCACTGGCGAGTGAAATGTTAATTTAATTATTGAGAGTGCAGCATCATTTTAATATGCCTCACTTTACTTGTTTCCAGTAAAACAGACGTTTTTTGGTCGCACTGTGAGTAATTACTCGCATATGTGAGTGATTTATTCGCAAGGTAGAGGGCTGAGTTAACGTTACTTACCTCAAAGATTTTTCGTCGTCCTCAACCAAATAACGGACGGAATACTCCAGTGCGTATCTGCGAGTGCGTGAGTTTACAGCAACGGGTGAGGAACTGACTGGCGCGCGCGAGAGAGCGCAAAACACCGCCTTTTACTTGATGTTATTATGAGACTGAGAAGTGCAAAAAAAAAAAAAAAAAAATTAGGTTCATTAATGGGAAACACTGCGCGATTGGACATGTGCTGGACTGTCATATTTTTGGCTAATGCACGACACTACTGAATGATGCGCATCAAAGGGGATTTAGAAGTGGGTGAACCGTGAACCTGCGTATATCCTGCATTACGTCCCTGAATGCACGTAAATCTGGGAGAGGGCTTGCAATCTCGAAATCATCGCGAAGACAGCATGAAATAAATTGCAGCCTCATTTCGTTGACCTCAAACAAAAAAACTTCAGAATATATTTCATTACATGAACTTCAGAACTTTGGCAAATAAGCAACTAGTTGTTCTCTGGTGTGAGTCATTTGACACAAGACCTGCGTGATTCCAGTCCATGGTGCTGATACAGGAAATGCTGAGGAGATGTTTGTGTAACGCTGAATGTATTGACAAACGAACATTTATAGCACATTTTATTCATATCAGCATTACGCTGTGTTTTTGTGAATTTGACGAATGTTTTAACTATGATGTTTTTATTTTGAGCATGAGTCAAGTGAAGTGGCATAACATGCAGGCTAACACTTATACACGTTACATTATATAAGCACAAAATGCAGTCATATTCAAGCGAGCGAGTCTCTCGCTGACATGCGGATTACAGACTTGCGCTCTGCACAGAGACCTGCAGGTATGCGCGTTATAATACTGAAGAGCTAACTAAGCTTTTTGTTTACAGATCATAGGCGCCGATCCCGTGGATGCTTCAGGGCCCGAGCACCCACGGGTAATACCGAGCACTCACGTGTACCAGCGGACAGTTGTGGGCCAAATTTACATTGATTTGATAGCAAACTCTTTGATAGCAGTGACTAAGCTGCTGTGATTTGTTGTTTCGCTGTCAGGCACCTGCCCTTAACCCTGAACACCAATCACAGAGTTTCCCTCCTGCACTCCCAACTGGTTGATCTAAACCAGAGAAACTTTACCTGACCCACCCTATGCTGTGACGCGCATGTGTCCGCTAAATTAACTGCCAATATAGAGCAAGCCTGGCTGCAAACTTGTTCGTTTTTAGTTACCAGAGAGATTTTGCCTCAACAAAATGGACACATTTGTAATTAGAAAAACTAAAACAACAAGCGACGTTATGACTCCCACCAGTGCCTCCAGCAGTGCCCAGCCTAACAACAGTGACAAAGATAAAGACAACCGCAGCTGCAAAGATGGACAGAGGAAGGGACGGACTTATCAAGTTAGCTGGAAAATAAAATTCCCATGGATAGCTTATGAAGCCACAAAAAAACAAGGTATTTTGTGAGGCTTGCACTACAGCTAAGAACATGAGTGCCCCGCTTCCATCAACAACACACGATCAAGAATCTTTGAAAGCTTTTGTACAAGATGGCTTTTCCAGCTGGGGTAAAGCACTGGAACGATTTCGATTCCATGAAAAGTCAAATCTGCATTGAGCTGCTGTTATTGTTGCCGCTGCTGATGCAAATGTTAATGTGGCCACTTCTATTTCTGCCAGTAAACAACAGCAGATGGCTAATTCCCAAATAGCTTTGTTGGCTATTCTGTCCTCTATCCAATATATTTCATGTCAGGGATTAGCCATCAGGGACGTCGTTAGGCCTATTTTAAGGGGGCTGAAGCTACCCCAAAATGTTCCTAAGCCCCCCTAAATGATAATAAGAACAACAATAACAATTTGATTAATCAATAACTGTATCCTCATTCATATTTAGAATTAGACGCAATAAATGATATATATTAATCCAGCTACAAAAAATAGCCGAAAAGTCGGAAGTTGGACAGAAGTACAAAGAATTGTTGTGCTATCAACATGATGCACCGCACCGTCTCGTTGCATTGGTGTGAACTGTGGCAACTTTCAGAGCGTTTCATACCGGAGCGCTGCAAGTAACTGGAGGATTCATCTCGTCTCGTCGTTACTCTAGTTTGGTCTGAAGTTGAACTCGCTATGCACCCTCCCGCCCACACACACCGATACACACGCTAACGGTGAAAGGAAGATTGGTAAGTGTCGTGATACAGAGTGAAAAGTTGTTTTTAATTACCTGCTTACCTTTAGCTACGTTTTCTTGAGGTAAAGGAAAGGGGATATTTTGGTTTTCTGTGGAAAACTGTAGTCTAGCTAGAGTGAACAAGCAAAATACAAGAAATGGTGAACTTAGCAAGCTAATCACAACTCTTTATTCTTTGCCAATAATATAACCTATCTCTATAATAGGCATATAAAACAATATCAATCCCCATAGAATGTTGTTGTCACTGAAAACTAAATGTCATAGGGTCCCTGTTAACGCTATGACCGTTGTATCCTTGTATACATCATTTGGCAGAATAAATCATCTTTAATTGAGAAACGCTCAAACCTGTGTTGTCAAATTTCACTATGACCTTAAAATTCTGGTTCTTGGGTTAAACTGTATGCAAGCCAAACTACACAGCAAAATTACACTCTGATTGAACCAATCCACAGTGCAGTTACAGTAATTAGAGTAATTAAATAGCATTCTGTGGACAACTTATCTTATATAGAGAGGAATTAGATATAGTATGCTATTATTTTATCATACATTTACATGAGCAGACAGATAGCATTTAAGTCATTGCTTATAGAATAACTCATCAGGAGCAAAGTCTGGCCTAAGTAAATTCCCCCATGCAGCTTTGATGTGTCTAAAAGCAACATTACAGTAACTTTTCTTTAACAGAGTAGAAATGGAAGAAGAGGATATGTCTGTCACGTTGTACTTGTTAACATCTTGGTTTCTTGATTGGTTGTTGACATAAGTGTAGCTCTAGATGTGAGTGCAAAGATTTTGCAAATGCAAGTTACAAATACCCTGGGGGCTAAGCCCCCCCCCGTCTTCCAATCCTAGTGACGTCCCTGTTAGCCATACAAGGAAAAACAGACGAGGAGTCCAATTTGACCCAGTTGCTAAATCTGCGTGCTAAAGATATTCCAGAGTTAAAGTCCTGGCTGTCTCATAAGGAGAGCAAGTGGCTATCTCATGATATCCTAAACGAGATGACTGAAATGATGGCCCATGATGTGCTGAGAACAATAGTTGAAGAAATAAAGTCTGCTGAGTATTACTCTGTGATTATTGACGAAACAGCCGACATTACAGTCAAAGAGCAGGTGTCTTTCTGCTTCCGTTTTGTGGTCGAAAATCTGGAGCCAGAGGAATATTTGGGAGACATCAAAAACAACAGCAGACACACTTTTTCAGCTGTTAAAAGACGTTCTAATTAGATTCTCACTGCCAATTGGTAAGTGTAGAGGGCAGTGCTATGATGGTGCATCAAATGTGTCTGGCATTAGAACAGGCCTACAGGCTCGCGTGCAGGAACAGGAGCCCCGAGCACAGTACATCCACTGCAATGCACATGTTGTGAATTTGGTTGTTTATGATGTGGCCCAAAACATTCCTGCATGTCGCAACTTCATGGCACTTATTCGTGACATGATAACACTCATCCGAAATTCGCGTCTCACCTGGTTCCAAGAGTTTCAAGGCAAAGAAAAGCGGCTTTGAGACCTCTGTGCCCGACACGCTGGACCATGACAATGGCCTCCTTACAGTCCATAGCCTCCAACTACAGCGCGCTAGTGGAATTTCTTGAGGACCTGTGTTTAAATGACAGAGGTGATGCCGGCGGTAAAGCCAACGGTCTACTTTTGCATCTGCAGAAATTTTGCAGCACATGACCTGAACTTGGAGAGTCCAACCGTGCCCAGACCAAGAAAAATGCCCCGCCGATTCGAAGATGGAGGTGCGCCACCACACAGCTTTCAAACACCAGAAGCAATGTACCGACAACAATACTTCCAGATCATGGATACAGCATCAGTATCCTTGGACTGCAGATTTAGTCCTTCTGCATTTAAACACATGCAAGATGTTGAGGATTTTGTAACCGGAAAGAGCGACTGCAAAAACATCATGCAGTTCCATGAGGAAGATTTGGATGAGACCAGGCTCACACTGCATCGTGATATGTGCATGGATGTAGCAAAACGACGAGGAGTCTGCCTAGTTACTTTTCAAGATGTTGTGGACTTTCTAAAAGGCGATCGTGGAGAGCACTTGAGAACCATGTTGCCGGAAATCACCAAACTATTAAAACTCGCACTGACTGTCCCTGTAAACTCCTGCAGCTCAGAAAGGTCATTTTCAGGCCTGCGAAGACTTAAAACCTATCTGCGGTCCACAATGGGACAAACAAGACTGAACCATGTTGCTGTACTGAATTATCATAAGAACGTATCACGAAATAGTAACCTGGATGTAAGAACCTGAAAAGAGTGCATCTGCTGCACAGAAGAGAAATAAAACGTTACATAAAGTGTGTCACTGCTCCCTGTCTTTTCTTTCCCATATCCAAACTTGGAGTTCATGTTACAGTAGCATTATTTTACTTTGGCCATATGGATCCAAACAGTTTTGTATTATGATGCAGAGAGCCCAGCTCAGAATCTTACTTAGGTTTGTGGAGTGAACTCAGCATTATAAAGCATGTCTTACATTTTCTGGTGTCTTGTTAACCAACATAGCTGAAAAGTGCTGATTTACTGTTGTTGTGTGGCTTCCTCTGGTGGACAAAAATTACAACAGCCTATTTATGGATAGCATCAATTACAGTTGTAAAAATAGCTATTACTTACATTATAGTTCTGCCAAATTGATTAATTTTAGCATGTTATGTCAGAATGTTCTTTTGTGCATCTACACCAAGTTTTGTTCAGTTTGAAAATTACATTCACAAGATACAGGCTAATTAGTCATATTGTTTTTTGGACACGGCCAAAACATATCTTTGGAATGATTTGACGCATAATTCTTTTCATAATTTCTTCTGATCTTTTGTCAGGAGGGTCTGTAGATGATATATACCAAATTTAGTGAGAATCGGGCAAACAGCCTAGGACAAGTTCTAAAAAATTTTTTTTGGAATAAATTGAAATTGTAAAAAAAAAACGTTTCTTGCGGAAATGGAAATTCAAGTGAACATATCATTGTGGGGCACTGGTGGATTCAGAGAAGCAACAAATTTGTATTGTAGCCTATATGGTTCCGGAGTTATGAACAAAAATGCAAATTAGCTAATTATACCACCACCATGTGGACAAATGTCACAAAAGTTTATATGCGACTTTGTGTATATACCCTGCTTGTGTATAGTAATTTCTATAACCCTTGGCCATTCCCAATACGAGTTATAATGTGCTGAAATTTGATTGGCCATGGGCGGCCATTTTTACTAATTTGTCGAATTTATTTTTTAAGACTATGTTAGCATTTGAACCAAAGAAGATGCATATTTAATTTGAACTTTGTTGCTCAAATGGCTCAAACGGCTGCAAAGTTATCATAGTTTTTTTAGTTGTAGTGCCCGCTAGGGGTGCAATTGTACAAAACTCTTCTAAACATCTGGTTGACTATGAGTACCGAGTTTGGTTACATTTTGGAGTTTGCGTTGAGTAGATATTGATCAATTACACAAGTCACGTTAAACCGAAGGAATTTTATCATTAATATCTTTGGAACAATTTGATTTATCAAAATTCATTTGATAACTTTTTGCAAGGGGGATCTTTAGATGATGTATATCTAATTTCATGCCAATCAGACTAATTGTCTAAAAGGAGTTCAATTTTGAAATATTGAAAGATAATAAAAAAACTATTTGTTTTTCATTTAGGCCTATTTGTTTCTCTTTCTAAAATGAAAATTGAATGACCAGAAGGTACACGGACCGTACACAGACCAGGGAATGACAACCTTTTTGATTTTGTTACAATTTCGAATTTGACCATTTTGACAATTTTTTTTAATATTTGTAATGGTCCTTTCCCAGTTAGGTCCATGTAGCACTTTACAGTTAATTTTCCAGACATAGGCTACCAAATGCGAAAATAAAAAAAAACTGACTGAAATTTTCATCTTTTCCGGTTACTTTTAAGAATGGATCGGTAGCAGGGCGTGCAGAATCTAATCGGGCTAATCAAGCCTCAGAGAGGGATAAAGGCTGACTAAAGAGTGCAGTGCGAGAGTGAGAGAGATTTACGGACAGCTGTCCGACACCTTTGTGTGTTAATAATTAAAATGTTATTTATATTGTCAAGCCAGTTCTCGCCTCTTCCTCTCCATTAATCCCTTTACACTGCACTCTCCAGTCGGCCTTTATCCCTCTCGGAGGCTTGATTAGCCTGAGCCGGGTGTGCGGAATCATGACCCGGCCCCACCCTCGGCCCTGCCACTTTGCACAGTGTGCCATTAACGTGGGGGTGGAGATTTGACTGCTTATTACTGCATGGACGATGAGGAGTTTAAAAGGCTAGCAGGAGTCACAACCTAATTAATATTATTATTATTATAAGTAGTAGTAATAATAATTATATTATTTTAATGTATTAAGGCCTTTTTAAGGAGCATGTATTGCAGTTTACCAAGTCAATTCTACTTGTATGATATTCACTGAAAGAAAATTGCTGCATGGTGGCTGGCTAACTTGCTGGCTATTTGCAAATAAATTCACTATAAAGGTGTTCATATAAGAATTGATCCATACCAATACATTTATGTAGCCTAAGTTTTTGAAATAACATTTCGTCAGTTTTCTGCCATTTCAGTAATTTGACTGCTCTAATGGCAAGTACATTTCGTAAAACGACATTAATGTATTGATTTCTAAGAATAAAATAATGTCATTCCTAGAAATTAATATCATACAAGGATAGATGGGCCTGGGCCTCATTTCTCAAAAGCATCGTAAGTAGATCGTAGAATCCATTTTACGATCCATCTTAGTTTTGTGGCCTATTTCCCAAAAGCATCATAACTTAAGTAGCACATGAAAATGATCGTAGATTAACGAGTGCTCTGGACAGGTCCAACCTGTCCTACAGATGATACAGGCACCCACCTAGGGCCCAGACATGCATGTAAAATTAATTAACAAGTCATAAGATAAAGAAACTTTTATTTGACTTTTATTTTGAAATTATCTGCAGTCCAATGAATTCTATTGCACACACAGTAAAGAAATCGTGCAATGCACGTGGACCTAATCATTTAACATACAAATCACAATTATGTTGAAAACTAAAAAAAAACATTAGTATAAATGTTCTTTTGACCAAAAGAAATAAACATTTATTAGAGTTTACTAATAAACAAATAAGTTTATCCTTATAGAAGTAGAATGACCACAGCGCAGTTTTCCTGCCCCAAGAGCAGCAGCATTACCCTAGACCAGAAATCCTAACCACTGGGATTAATAATGCTCACAGCACAGTTTTCCTGCCCCAAGAGCAGCAGCATTACACTACACTGGTAATATTAACCTCTGGGATTAATACAGCACAGTTTTCCTGCCCCAAGAGCAGCAGCATTACCCTAGACCAGTAATCCTAACCACTGGGATTAATAATGCTTGTAGCACAGTTTTCCTGCCCCAAGAGCAGTAGAATTACCCTACACCAGTAATACTAACCACTGGGAATAGTAATGCCTACAGTGCAGTTTTCCTGCCCCAAGAGCAGCAGCATTACCCTACACCAGTAATACTAACCGTTGGGATTAATACAGCACAGTTTTCCAGTCTCAAGAGCAGCAGCATTACCCTACACAAGTAATACTAACCACTGGGATTAATACAGCGCAGTTTTCCTGCCCCAAGAGCAGCAGCATTACCCTACACCAGTAATCCTATCCACTGGGATTAATAATGCTCAAAGCACAGTTTTCCTGCCCCAGGAGCAGAAAAATTACCCTACACCAGTAATACTATACACTGGGAATAGTAATGCATATAGCACAGTTTTTCTGCTCCAAGAGCAACAGCAGCATTACCTTACACCAGTAATACTAACCACTGGGATTAATATAGTATAGTTTTTCTGTCCCAAAATCAGCAGCATTACCCTACACCAGTAATACTAACCACTGGGATTAATAATGCTCACAGCACAGGTTTTTGCCCCAAGATCAGCAGCATTACCCTACACCAGTAATGCTAACCACTGTGTTCGCCCATCGCAGCGATCTCAGGACAGCTCTCAGATGTTGCATATGCTGTATGGGGTCGGAGAATTTTGTCCATGAGACTCTGAAACATGGCCTCAAACAAACCAAATGGAAGGGTCACGAATTGCTGTAAGCCGAGCGGTGTGGAAAATGCAATTTTT
This sequence comes from Moxostoma hubbsi, assembly GCA_032164185.1. Classification (NCBI taxonomy): domain Eukaryota; kingdom Metazoa; phylum Chordata; class Actinopteri; order Cypriniformes; family Catostomidae; genus Moxostoma; species Moxostoma hubbsi. Next base: position 20,409,445 of record JAVLUX010000044.1, on the reverse strand, counting down.
TTCTTGGGAGATTGGAGTTAAAGGGATCTGCCAACAACCCTTTGTGAAGTCCAGTGTCGAATAAAATTGAGCCATGCCCAACCGATCAAGCAATTCGTCAATCAAATTTGGACACCGCATTCACTTTGCTATAGTCTACACAGAAATGGGCCGACCCGTCACTCTTAGGCACCAGAACCACCGGGCTGGCCCAATCACTGTTTGACTCTTCAATTACACCCATATCAAGCACTGCTTCTAATTCTTCCTTAACAACTTTTTTTTGTGCTCAGGAAGGCGATAGGGGCGGCTACGAATAACCACCCCCGGTTGTCTTCGTTATGGCGTTCTATGAGGTTCGTGCGACCGGGGAGAGGTGAGAACACGTCCGCAAATACCGTTTGCAACTTATATCTGTGAGCTTCGATGGTGAGAGGTGGTCTCAACACGGGACCGGGGTGGATGAATTTGGTTTGAGAGTCACCTCCGGCCTGAGCTCCTACCTCTCGGGGACTACCATCACTAGGGCCACAAGGACCGCCTCCCTCCATGATTTTAGGATGTTGAGATGGTAAATTTGACAAGTTTACCCTCCTATCCATTTGCTTAACCTCATAACTGAGATCTCAGACTCGCCATGTGACCTCAAAGTCCTCCTGAGCTTGGAGCAAATTTTCCTGTGTTAATCGACCCAAAGTTGCTCTAAGATCGTACTGAATTTGATTTTTACTGTTTGAAGTTTCCTCCTCCCAAGCTTCCCATATGATGTCGAGCATGCCGTGTGGCCGACGCCCATACAATAGCATGAATGGGGAAAATCGGGACCTCTCACACTGCAAATAGCAGTGGTTTGAGCCACTTATCCCAATTTTTAGTGTCCTCGTGTATGAATTTATGAATCATGTTCTTTAAGGTTTTATTAAATTGTTCCACCAACCTACCTGTTTGTGGGTGGTAAACGCTGGTGCGAATTGATTTAATACCTAACAATTTGTATAGTTCACATAGTGTTCATGTCATAAATGTAGTTCCTTGATCAGTAAGGATTTCTTTTGGAATCCCCACTCAGATTATTCTGAAGAGTGCCTCCGTAACATTACATGCTGAGATGCTGCGCAGTGGCACTAATACAAAAAGATGCCTGTGTGTGGTCCACCAACTGACATTCACAGCACGCCCCACACCACTTGCGAATGTCCCCGTGAATGCCCAGCCAAATAAAATGGGCCGTTATTAGGATGTGTTTTCTCGTGCCCTAGATTTCCAGCTATTAGATTATGGTGAGCCGCATGCAAGAGGGTTTCTTGACGGCTCTTCTGTACTAATGATTGTTTTTTTTTATTTTATTTTGTTTGAGTGTCCTGCGTCACTCAATACAACCTATCTTTTTTTTTTTTTTTTTTGTATATTATTTTTATTGAGGTTTTCAAACATCAAAAACAACAGACAACAAGACCCTTCATAAAACAGGAATCTGTGCAATGTGTAAAATGAAACAAAAGTACTATAAAAAAGGAAGACATACACAAAGCCAACCTCTGTTACAAAGTGTAATCACAATAATTACAAAAAGTGATTATTACAAATCAGGAAAACACAAATGAATAATTAGACCTTCAAATTCGACAAAAAAGTAAAAACTGGTTCCCACATCTCATCAAATTTTGCAGGGTTCCCGGATATGGAGTATCTAATTCTTTCAAGATGTAACGTAGAAGTGAGTCCAGTTAGCCAGTCAGAAAAGTGGGGTCTAGTATTGTTTTTCCACAAAAGCAAGATAACTTTCTTAGCAACAATCACACCATATTGAACTGGTAACCGTACCTTTGGCCTGAGAGCCTGCAATGAGTCTGACCAGCCAAGAATTGCTATGAGTGGGTCAGGAAGTAAAGCACAATTGTAGACTTTGGCAAAAAACTGAAAAATTTCTATCCAAAAACTCTGAATTTGTGTACAGAACCAAAAAAGGTGTGCCAGGGTACCCTCAGCAGCTTTACACTTATCACATATAGGAGAGACAGAGGGATAGAACTTACTGAGCTTTTCTTTAGAGTAGTGAAGTCTATGTAGTACCTTGTACTGAATAAGTTGGTGTCTAGAATTTATAGAACAAGAATAAATAGACGAAAATCTGACGAAAAATCTGTATTATCTTTAAAAGCATTAACAAAAAGAGATGTAATGCCCTTAGCGTCAGGAGAGTTAGAAAATAAATCAAATATTTTACAGTCTGAAGGCAAAGTTTCAAAGTGTATAATATTAGTACGAACAAAGTTCCTGACTTGAAGAAATCTGGAAAAAGTGAAAAGAGGGAAGGCCAAATCTTTCCCTAAGCTGAGAAAAGGAGGGAAATGTATTATTAATATACAAATCTTTTATACAGAGAATACCTTTACCTTGCCATTCCATAAAAACATTATCTGTAAGAGAGGGTATAAACGTGTGATTATAACAGATAGGAGTAAACGGGGAGGTACTTGGTAGCTTAATTACCTTTCTGATCTGATACCATATTTTGATGGAGTTGTTAACGATTAAATTAGCTTTGGGAACTTCTTTACTAGGCAATGGTGCCGAAAATAGCAGAGCAGAAAGAGATGAGTGGATAGCATTTTGTTCTATCGCTAGCCAAGAGGGGGTATCTACTTGAACATTGCCCGGAAAAGAATCCCGCCAATACATTAATTTTCTGCAGTTCGCTGCCCAGTAGTAATGAAGAAAGTTGGGCAAACCCAAACCCCCCAAGCATTTTGGTTTATACACGTGGGTTTTGGATATACAAGCGACTTTATAACCCCAAATGAAAGGCATAATTATTGAATCAAGAGTTCTGAATAATGATTTGGGTAAAAAGAAGGGCAAATTTAGAAAGAGATATAAAAATCTAGGAAGGATCACCATTTTAATTGCATTAATGCGACCGATCATTGAGATAGGGAGTGATCTCCATCTTTCTATGTCCTTCTTTAGGTTGTCTAGTAAAGCAAAATAATTTAATTGAACTAATCCCTTTGGATTCTTAGGGACCACCACACCGAGATATTTTATCTTGTCTAAAGTGATTTTAAATGGCAGACTCTTCATTAAAAACTGGATCTATATTATCACTGACAGGCATAAGTTAATACAACCTATCTTTGATGATAGAAAAATACGGGTATGTGAGTGCCATGTCAGGCTGGAGCTGTTGACCATGGATTACTCTCACTTGGTCAAACTCGTACTTAAGAGACTCCTCATGTGACTGCTCTAGAGGGAAATCCTCCTCAGGGAATCCCCTGAGGACGTGAACTCTCTTCCCTGCGTCATCATGATGTGGAGCAGATGTAGACGGCCCTGGAACTGCCTCTAAAGACCCCCCCTAAGTGGGGAGGAAACCTGGGCATCGGACCGCCCAGCCTCCAGGGGGCAGGAATGGGACAAAGAAGTGGGGCAGAGAGAGAGACTCCGGATTGCTTCCCTGAAATGCTGTCATGTTGTCCTCGGCCAGCTGGATCGCTTCTTCCAGCGATGCCGGGTGGTGGCACTGGACCCACTTGGCCATCCCAAGGTGCAGCTGGCCGATGAACTGCTCCAGTAGCACCTTGTCCACAATGTCCTGGGCACCGCGGGGTTCCCCCGCCAGCAACCATTTATGGCAGTGCTGTGCGGACACAAATGGGCAGCTGTGTTTGCCCAGCTTCAGGGTGCGGAAACGCTGTCAGCTCCAATCTGGAGTCTGACCAATCTGCTGCAGAATGGCTTTCTTTAAGTCAGCGTAGATGAGGAGGTTGGCTGTGGGGAGCTGTTGGGCCACAGGGTGGTTGGTGCTTCCCCAGAGAGTAACAGTCGGGCCGCCTACTGGTCAAGGCGGTCATTCCCACATCTCAGCCGTCTTCTCAAAAAGATTGAGGTAGGCTCCTTGTGCTAGTTCTGCTGGAGCCGGCGAGGGTCTTGATCACCTCGCCCAGTGATAAGAACTCCATGACGACAAATCTCCTCGAATTTCTTGCCAGGTGTCAGAATTTATGTGACACAATGTCAGGGTTTGTGGGTGGAAATGAGTAAAAGGGGAGCTGTGACACGCCTCAGGTGAGGCTTGTATTTCTGTATCTCTGACTTTGTATCTCTGACTTTGTGTGCAGCATTTGTACTCTTTTCAATGTTTCACTCAGTTCTATAATCAACACTCTCAAAATAAACAAAAACATCTTCACAATACTCCATAGATTCAACACTCAATGTGAACAGATGCCAATGCTGTACACTAATTCTGTCTCTGCCTCTCTGGCGTGTTTTGAGGCCTCTCCCCGCTATAACTGTAACAAGAAAGAGCTGTTAGAAATCATGTTTAACATCTTGATGAGCCACACCACTACCTCTGTCCCGCAAACAGACACAACCATCCCCCCATCACCACAGTTACCATGAATTAACTGCTAGTTACAATTATTAAATTATAATTCTTTAGTGATTAAACCAGATTATATGTCATAACATCACAGATAGCTTTTTTTTTTTAACGATTAAGAACACCACTTACAGTTGAAGTCAGAAATTTACATACACTTAGGTTGAAGTCATTCAACTCCATTTCACAGATATTAATATTAACTATAGTTATGGCAAGTTGTTTAGGACATCTACTTTATGCATAATTTTTTTTTTCCAAAAAATTGTTTAACTTTTAATTGACTATATCTCAATTCCGGTGGGTCAGAATTTTACATACAGTAAGTTAACTGTGCCTTTAAGCAGCTTGGAAAATTCCAGAAAATTATGTCAACCCTTTAGACAATTAGCCAATTAGCTTATGATAGGAGGTGTACTGAATCGGAGGTGCACCTGTGGATGTATTTTAAGGTCTACCTTCAAACTCAGTGCCTCTTTGCTTAACATCACAGGATAATCAAAAGAAATCAGTCAAGACCTCAGAAAAAAAAATTGTGGACCTCCACAAGTCTGGTTCATCCTTGGGTGCAATTTCCAAATGAAGGTACTGAAGGTACCATGTTCATCTGTACAAACAATAGTGTGCAAGTATAAACACTATGAGACCACGCAGCCATCATACCACTCAGGAAGGAGACGCATTCTGTCTCCTAGAGATGAGCATAGTTTGGTGCAATAAGTGCAAATCAATCCCAGAACAACAGCAAAGGACCTTGTGAAGATGCTGGAGCAAACATGTAGACAAGTATCTATATCCACAGTAAAACGAGTCCTATAGCTACATAACCTGAAATGCTGCTCAGCAAGGAAGAAGCCACTTCTCCAAAACCGTTATAGAAAAGCCAGAATACAGTTTGCAAGAGCACATGGGGACAAAGATCTTACATTCTGGAGAAATGTCCTCTGGTCTTATTAAATAAAAATTGTACTGTTTGGCAATAATGACCATTGAATGTTTGGAGGAAAAAGGGTGAGGCTTGCAAGCCGAAGAACACTGTCCCAACCATGAAGCATGGGGGTGGCACCGTCATGATGTAGGAGTGCTTTGCTGCAGGAGGAACTGGTGCACTTTATAAAAAGATGGCATCATGAGGAAGGAAAATTATGTGGATTTATTGAAGCAACACCTCAAAACCTCAGCCTGGAAGTTAAAGCTCAGTCGTAAATGGACAATGACCCCAAGCATACCTCCAAAATTGTGGCAAAATGACTTAAGGACAACAAAGTCAAGGTATTGGAGTGGCCCTGTCATTGAGCCCTGGCCTCAATCTGATAGAAAACTTGTGGGCAGATCTGAAAAAGCATGTGCGAGCAAGGGGGCCTACAAACCTGACTCAGTGACACCAGATCTGTCTGGAGGAATGAGCCAAACTTATTGTGAGAAGCATTTGGAAGACTAACCAAAATGTTTGACCCAAGTTAAAAATGTAATGGCAATGATACCAAATACTATCAAAATGTAGGTAAATTTCTGACCTACTGGGAATGTGATGAAAGAAATAAAAGCTGAAATAAATCATTCTCTCTAATTTTATTCTGATATTTCACATTCATACTTAAAATAAAGTAGTGATCCTAACTGACCTAAGACCGGGAATGTTTTCTACAATTCAATTTCAGGAATTGTGAAAAACTGAGTTTAAATGCATTTGGCTAAGGTGTATGTAATCTTCTGACTTCAACTGTGCAACCCTAATGAAAGAACAGTATCAAGTTTTGAATAAAAGGCTGGCTGTGTTGAAATATTGTGGCAAGACTTTTGAAAATGTACCACTTCTGAAAGCAGAAACAAAGTGATGGAAAAAAAGAAGACGATGAGTCTTGTCAAAATCTGCTGTCAACCAAGGGATTGCAAAATTCTCCACTCTAATCATCATAAGGTCTTGACAGGAAGTTCAGAAGGGAATCCCCCAATTCTGTCATGGGTGAATAAGCCACTTAATTGCCAATGTTAAATCAAAAGCAGTTAAGAATCACAATGGACACATTTCTTCAACATCAAAAAGGTGCTTGACATACAAAATTACACAGTAAAAATACACAAAGATAGTAAGAACCAAAATCAAAGATAATGCATTAAAATATTTCTACTGCTGAGCTCTCAATGATGACAAGATAGAAAATAGGATTACAAGCTACTGATGAATAGCGTTGGGGTTTCCCACTATAGAACACTATCAGTTGAGGAATTAATGAAGTGCAACTTTTGAGTTTACATGTACTTCATTGTTAAAATGTATATTATTATTGAAAATAATATTTAAAATAATTCAAAACAATGACTACTTAGGCCAAATAAAATGTTTGAACATTCAATTTTTAACTTAATATCAAAAGCTGCATTAGCAAAGACAAACAAAAGTAGAGTACATGAGCATAATAACATTTATAAAGTACAAGAGCTTAATTTAGCAATACCAAATCTAGCAAATTAAACAGTAAGACATTTTAAGTCACCACATACAATTCATAAACATATATCCTTTCTCAGAAGTAAAGTGATCTTTTTGGAGAGAATTAGTCAAGCAGCTGCAAAACAATGTATTTTTTGTGTTTCAATTTTTCAAACGTTTTGTGTGCTAATTAACTTCTGCATCTTAGGATGCTCTTGACACACACAAAACTGGAGTTCTACAATTGTGTTATTATTATTCTACGAATTGTACTATTATTGTCTGCTATTTTGACCTAATCGTTGTACAGTGGATTTATAACTTATTCAATTTATAATTTTTGTATATTTCACATTGTATTGTATATTTCATGATATGATACTGTATATCTCATAGCATAATTTATTTTTCTATCTTATTGTAATTTCAATGCTAAACAGTATATTATATCTTGTTTTATCTTATTAATTCTGCATTTTCTACTGATCCCCTTGGACTTAATAAATTGTATTGTTATTCATCCCAAAATTCTGTACTTACTGAATATGGTAAAACTTTATGCTCTAAAGATGCAACCGAATCAAACAAAGGTGAAATAAAAGGCTAAATCTTTCAACCATCTTTTGAAACATTAAATATTTAAAGCATATTTTTGTATTAGTTTATCGGTGATCTCAAGGAACCTGTCAAGAAAATGTCCTGCGTGCATGCTTGAGTGACTCCAGCCAGGTCTCCTAAGCAACCAAATTGGCAAGGTTGCTAGGGAGGATAGAGTCACATGGGGTAACCTCCTCGTGGTCGCAATGTGATTTAAATAAAAAATGCCCTGGTCATATTCAATCCCAAATCAATACATACAATTATGCAAATGTATCTTAATCCAAGTTCTTACCGACATCTTCAACATCTCTCTGAGCAGCGCCGTCGTTCCAACGTGCTTCTAGGCCACCACCATCGTCCCCATGCCAAAGAAGACTTCAGTGTCCTGCCTCAACGACCACCGTCCAGTCCCGTCCCGTCACACTCACACCCATCATCATGAAGTGCTTCGAGAGGCTTGTCATGAGACACAGCTGCCCCCCTCACTAGTCCCACTGCAGTTTGCGTATCATCCAAACCATTCAACAGACGACGCCATCGCCACCGCCCTCCATCTGGGCCTCACCCACCTAGATAAAAAGGACTCATACGTTCGAATGCTGTTCATAGACTTCAGCTCACCATTCAACACAATAATTCCTCAGCACCTGATTGAAAAGCTGAACCTGCTGGGCCCCTCTGCAACTGGATTCTGGACTTCCTGACTGGGAGACCTCAGTCAGTCCTGATCGGGAACAGCATCTCCACCACCACCACACTGAGCACTGGGGCCCCCCCAGTGCTGTGTGCTCAGTCCACTGCTGTTCACTCTGCTAACTCACGACTATGCAGCAATGCACAGCTCAAACCACATCATTAAGTTCGCCGATGACGCGACCGTGATGGGTCTCATCAGCAAGAATGACGAGTCAGCATATAGAGAGGAGGTACAGCGGCTAACGGACTGGTGTAGAGCCAACAACCTGTCTCTGAATGTGGACAAAACAAAAGAGATGGTTGTTGACTTTAGGAGAGCACAGAGTGACCGCGCTCCACTGAACATCGATGGGTCCTCTGTGGAGATCGTCAAGAGCACCAAATTCCTTGGTGTTCACCTGGCGGAGAACCTCACCTGGTCGCTCAACACCAGTTCTATTACCAAGAAAGTCCAGCAGTGTTTACTACTTTCTTCGAAGTCTGAGGAAAGCACATGTCCCTCCCCCCCCATCCTCACTACATTCTATAGAGGGACTATTGAGAGCATCCTGAGCAGCTACATCACTGCCTGGTTTGGGACTTGCACAGTTTCAGACCGCAAAGCCCTGCAGAGGATAGTGAGGACAGCTGAGAAGATCATCGGGGTCTCTCTTCCCTCCATCAAGCATCCAGCATTGTGGATGACCCCACAAACCCCTCACACAAACTCTTCACCCTCCTGCCATCTGGCAAGAGGCATTCGGGCCCTCACGGCCAGACTGTGTAACAGCTTCTTCCCCCAAGCCATCAGACTCCTCAATACTCAGAGACTGGACTGACACACACACACACACACACACACACACACACACACACACACACACACACACACACACACACGTGTCCTGAGTTGCACTTTAATTATTGTCACTTCATACCTGGCTGCTACCTCAATAACTGCTATGTGCATAGAACACTATCTCATAGTATGTTATGTTTACATTTGGCATTTTTAGAAACTGTCATCTTTTTGCACTACTGTGTACTGCTCAGCGCTGCACTGTCTCTCACTGTGTCTATTGTCCTGTTCATTGTTAGTAATTTATTGTACTGTCCCGTACTTTTTGCACACGTTTGCACGTGCACTTTATATAGGTATTTGATTTAGTTTGTGTAGTCTCATGTGGTTCTGTGTTTGTCCTATGTTGTTTTATGTAGCACCTGGAGGAACGTTGTCTCGTTTCATTGTGTACTTTACTAACCGTATATGGTTGAAACGACAATAAAAACCACTTGACTGGACTTGACTAATACACTGAGTACACAAAAAATAGTTACACTAAGGACATAAAGGACAAAAATGTCCCCATTGAAACCCATTAAAATGGCAATAATTGTTCCCAGTGCCATTAAAACATAAAATCATGAATTCTATATTATTATGCTTTCATTCCGGAGCCCTGGCTTCGAAATGTCATTTTTTTTAATATTTTCCACCAGATGGTGCTATTTTTCTCATGTTTAGCCTATGGAGTAAATACATGCCTTTTTCTTATTTTCTGTTTGCTGTATTATAGAGCACTGCAGGCCAACTGAATAAATGATGCAGCTAAAATTGTGTGGGCGTGTTGGCATAGATGTCAGAGTGTGTTTTGTATGTGTGTATTGAGAAGTGTGTGTGTGTGTGTGTGTGTGAAAACAACAGTGGCATTATTTAAATGTGACAGCGGGGGCGTGGTTAAGCATCTGTCAGGAGAGACAGACATGTGCATTCACCTGAGCTGACTAACAACTGTCTCTAATTGTAGTGAGTTGGGGAGAGCAGCATAAAAGTACCACGCCAGATCGAGAGAGAGAGGGAGACTGGGTCGAGAGCCTTACCACGAAGCTGATGAGTTATTGTGAACCTGATGGGTTATTGTGAAGCTGTAAACCAGAAAAGTGGTTAATTAAAAGTTCTCTGCCTTTGTTTGAAGAATCCAGCTCCTGGTGTTCTCCTTCACAGAGTAAACAAACTGGCATTTAAAGTCCTGAAAATGAATAAATATTTGGTTGGTATGATCAGAACTGATGTTTGTTAAAGTCAGTGAAAGTGGATAATACTTTTTATATATAATATTTTAATGGCAGTTTTTGGCACAGAATTTTTGTCCTCTAAGGTACTGTGTGTGAGGTTTTTTGTTTAAACTGACACTGAATAAAAAAATAATAATGCATCAATGTTGTTGCTAATCATAGACATATCCCAGACTGTGATAATCCAACAACAACAAATTCCCTTTAGCATTTAGTATATGGAAAATAATTCATTTTTGTGTTTTTTGTGGAAAATACTATTAATATATAATATTATAAATGGAAGTTTTTTGATGCAGACATTTTTGTCCTCTAAGGACCTCTGAGAAACATTTTTAAATTGATGCACAAGGGTTAACAAAATTTAAACCCTAATCCTCATTACCGTAACACATCCGGATATTTTACAATTCCCATTGTTTCAATGAGAATTCTCAATACTGCAACACACACAGGCATTTTTTTTCTGTATTATTGTGAAAAGATGTTAAACAATGATTTTTACAATTAAACTCAGTGAAAATGATAGGCAGAACCAAGAGAGTACTACTAGGATGTATACATTTTTTACCACTTAAATGATAATGTTGCGATGCTGAGCATATTAAATTGACCATATCTTTTTTTTTTTATTGCACTGTGGTTATGAGAATTTGGGGGTAAAATTTATGACAATCACAATGTAAAAAAAAAAAAAAAATCTTACTGGCACTAAAAATAGGCTTCATTTTCTATATGCAAAACATAATTTCTTGTTTGTTTCTTTTGATTTTGAAGAAAAATAAGACCAGGACATTTTCATGAGAACCCATGAGAATGGACCCCAGGTTTAATTAACAAGTGTTGTTTTCATCCATTTAACTCATCACAATCATTTCTACAGAGTTTCAACTCAACTCTTCATCAGTAAGTACATTAAAATGAACTTATCACTGCAAGTTGTAAGTTTGGGACCACTATCGTCAGTTTTACTGAATCCTCCCTTGTTTATATTACTCAACATGTAACCAGTGAACTTAATAGAACTAAAATGTTTCAATGGAAAAAAGAGTCTTGTCAGCTTTTATTAATCCATTTGTGTTGAGACAACATAAATAATTTTCTTGGCATTTACTGAGACTGCATTGATTTGTAGTTCCTAGTATGCTTTGCACAAAACTGGATGGAGAGAGTAAATGTCGGTAAAGTGTTATTTTATATGTTTTTGTGCAAGATACAAGGGGAGAATAGTTAGAATGTTTCTATAATGTTGAAATTGTGGGTGTTACCACTGTGTTAAAGAGTGGAGCTTGAGAATAGGTTGAGAAGGACAAATACTTTTTATTTATCTTTTTCCGATTATCTATTTTTGTGCCACTCACAACAGAATAGTAAGTATCTAGAGTACTTTGTTGAGATTCATGCAAATGCATTTACCTTGGCAAAGTGAACTGTTGCTAGCCAATTGTTAACTGAAAGAATAATTAAATAAATTGAACATGCTTATTATCAAGTAAAACAGAAATAAATCATAAAACTAACAAATTGAAATGGTTTGCATTTACTCAGATAGCTTCTGTCCAATTTACTTGAATTTCTTTAGTTCATACTACTGAACTGTGGCTTGTTGGAATTACTCAACACTGGAACCAATTGACAGCTTTTTTTAAGTAAATCCAACAGGTTCTCTTTTTGAGTGCAGCATTTCCATTTGGCTTTAACCATTTTCCAACTGGTTTTAAAGTGTACCAATTTTCAGGTGCATAAAAATTATGCTAGGGGTCAAATGACTATTAGAAAGAGAGGAAATCCCAAAGTAATCATTTATTACCTAACTACCATTAATATAATCTTTATGATCTTACTGGACTGCACAGATGAGATATGTATTACTCTATGATTTCATTCTTACCATTAAAATATGTGGCCACATTTTGCAACTAGACATGATGACAGAAAAAGATGATGTAAGAGATATTAGGATTAGAGCATTCTCATTACATCAGAACTTTAGGTTGTTAGCTGGTGTTCTTTAGTATGTAGATGAATCACATACAATCAAAGGTTCAAACGCCCCATTTTTCAGTCTTTAAATTCCATTAAAAATTCCAATATGTCTGCAATTACATATTTCCGTGGGCATTGATTGAAAGATTGGAGCACTATGAAGCTATGACAAGGGTTGCTATGCAAGTAACAAATTTTGATCTGTATCTCCATCTCCATTTTAAATGTCGAAAGTACTTGAATGGTGAAAAACACTCAGAACTGTAGTTACATTACAGATATGATTTCATGATAAATTTTTACAAGCAAGGAAGCAACCGTATACTTTCAAAAGTACTTCTTCAAATGAACAAAAAAGTCACAAACTGTTTCTATGCTTGTTTTTGTTTTAATGCAAAGAATGAATAAAATGATATAAAAAATATTTAGCCATCAGCCACCACATGCTGAGGGTTGGTGATAAAAGAAACTCTGAAGCAAACAAAGATGTTAAAAAAATACTCTTTACTTGAGCAAATACTGTATTAATCTGCACTGTTAATATTGTTATTTTAGCTGATGATTCTATTGGTGTACTTTCAAAAAATGGCAGCAAAAGTTTTTTGCCAACCCGATAAGTCATAATATTAGTACTAGATTGTGAATTCACAAGAAATCAAGTTTACTTTTACTGCCATAGAGAAAAATAAATGAACCATCAAACAACGTTATTAAAAAAAAATTACGTTTAACCCTTAATCCAAACCTAAACCTAACAGTAAAGTCTAATCCCTAACCCAAACCCTAAACACAACTATGATTTTTATAGGAAAATAACTTCTATATACCACTGAAGAAAGAAAATATCAGGGTTTGGAATGAGACGAAGGAGGCATATGTGATTGGTTGGTCTAAAAGTCGTACATTTTCGTTCGAGCCAAGCCGATATGTTACGATTTCATTATCTTGCATGAATTATTACGAGTTGAGATTGTTCTTTTTTATTTTGGATATTACAAAGAGAAGCTACATGTTTGGCAAGCACCACAGATGATGCCTCTCAGACACAGAAGGTTCATGTATGTGGGCAAGAACCATTTTTTTAAAATTATTATTAAGAACCATTTTTGGCTGTTTATAGAGGTTGTATCTTCAGTTACTCTGGTTCTAGCAGCTGCATATTAATTTTATTTTTTATTTTTTTGCCCTTGGCTTGCTCACTGGGGACCTAGAGACAATAATTTTTAAAGCATAAGACATCACAGTAACATTTTCTGTAAAACTCCTTTGAAACAGTGTGCGTTTTGGAAATCGCTATACACATAAAAATTACAGTAAGTCTCTGACCACTTATTTCCGTGAAAAATTCTTAACATAAGCAAGTATAGTTTGGGAAAAAGTGATTCTGTTCTTATGTACCAGGGGCCTTTGTAACATTGTGCATCAGACCTGTAAATTCCCCATTAGTAAAGGCCCTTAAAAACCCACTACGCAGGTTATACTGATGAATGATAAGAGATGAGCAATATGACAGCTTAAATATCACTAAACACATCAACACACACTAACAACATTTCTCAACATGGCAAACAGAATTGAGCTTTGTACTGCTGGTGAGTCTGATTTCAATTTTACTAGAGGTAGAACATTTTCTGTTAATGATCAGACTGAATTTGCAGGGAAAGAGATTAAGCAGCGTTATTGTGAAGCAAGATGTAAGATGAAGCAATGATTGTGTAGCACATCCTCTTTGAGCATCAAAAACTTGAATCAAATGATATTATTTAGGTCAGAATTGACTTTAAGCTCAATTTGAGTGAAAAACTAAAGAGAGATAGACATTTAGAAATGTTTATAGATATTTGTGGTTATATATTGATGGCCATATACTGTATGTGGCTATACATGTCAGCTTATTTTTTTAGAGATACATTTTCACAAATTTTTACACACTTCAAGGACTTTATTTTGATCATTTATCCTGTTTTTCTAGTTTTAGTCCTGCTACTGTCTTTACCACAATCCAGTCTATCTGCACATAATGAATCAATGGAACACATGAAGACGTTGGGCCAAGAAGCATTGAGTTATCTGGTGGGTTTTTGAAATTGTTACCTGCTGTGAAAGCTAACTTTACATTTTTGTTCTGGTTGAGCATTATCAGGGTTGGGAGGGTTACTTTTGTAATGCATTCCACTACAGATTACAGAATGCATGCTAAAATGTAATTTGTAATGTATTCCATTAAATTACTCAAGCTCAGTAACATATTCTAAATACTTTGGATTACTTTTAGATAGACAAAAAAAAAGACAAAATACACGTTAAAAATACATTCTCTGAAAATCCTAAATATCTTATGCAGTGTTGTTTCTAAAACAAGATGAATCAAATTGATCTTGTTTTAAGGATTTTTAGATATTTTTACAGGAAAACAATAAAAAATTATTATCAAGAATACGATTTTTGCCCTAATAACAAAGGTCTTACTAGAAAAAAGAAATTATGATTGTTATATGATTATATGATCGTGCCCGATAACATGTACATGTAAAATTGCTAGAAATAGCATTTTACCTTAGTGTAAAGCTGACAATTTATACAATGTTTATTTCTATTTCTTCTGCTCCAAACTTACTTCAAACATACTTCTCTGTCTGCTCGTATGAATGTAACACATCATAAGAAATTGTTTCACCGTTGTTCAAATGCGCTTTGGATTGCATCATTTATATGTATAAATGTTTTCCATCTGAAATGACTAAATATTAAATGAAACAAATGACAATACAATGCAAAGTAATCTCTTCAGTAATCAAAATACATTTTGAATGTAACTGTATTCTAATTACCAATTATTTAAATTGTAACTGTAGTGGAATACAGTTACTTATATTTTGTATTTTAAATAAGTAATCCTGTTACATGTTTTAATTTCATTACTCCCTAACCCTGTATATATATATATAATAGTGGCTTAATAAGTTGCATTATCTGGGTCACAGATAACAGTCCTTAAGCAATTAAAAATTGGTCTTTGATGCTGGCTTTGGAGAACAAACAAAACAGAGTACGTTGAATGAGTTTGTTTCTTCTTTTCAAAGGAAAACAATTCTATATCAGCTCTGAAGAACACAGAATCAAACTACACCGTCGGATGCATTAGGGAGGCAAAAGAACACGAACGCCTCAACTGTACACTCATCTCTACTTTCGATTCATACTTGGTGGAGGCGCTTAATCTAGATGGGCTAGATGAGGAGCTACACAGCAGGCTGAAAACCATGAAACAACATCTCGAGGACCTTAACAACACTATGTGCACAAATCCAGCATATATCTGTGGAGCTGCCTTTCAAAATAATGATATAAATTCTGATAATTTAGAAAAGCTGAGAAGCATACTTGTGCTTTTTATTCAATGGATAACCAAACCTATGGAGTGATGGTATTGCTAAAACTACTGATTATGTTTTCACTATTTATTTTTTAATTATTTTATTGGAAATATTTATTTTACTTATTGTTTATTTATTTAAATATTCATGTCATTTTGAAATAAATTTTATTATTGTATTTCCACATGTCAAGGAAAAAAAGCCTGTGATGTTTAAAGATCTTGGACAAAAAGATCTGTACCTGTATGCTTGTTATTAAGCAATGCTATTAATTTGTACACCCTTGTTGACAATGTCAAATATAGTAAAATCATGTTGAAAAAACGATATGGTAGTAGCTAAATGTATGGTCTTGTTCTAAATTACTACATTGAAATAACAGTAAAATATGGTACAAATGTCATTGGTTTATGGTACACTTAAAGGGGACCTTTTATGCAAGATTCACTTTTACATGGTGTTTGAACATAAATGTGTGTTGGCAGTGTGTGTACACAACCACCCTACAATGATAAAAATCTACCCAAGTCCTATATTTTTAATCCCCATTAATCATATGCACTGTCTCAGAACAAGCCATTTGCAGATTCTGTACAAAGTGACATCACTTTGTACAGGCCTTGCCCACGACTGTTGACGGACACTGCTGACGAACATGTTTCTTTGTGTGTGTTGTTTTGTTAAAGTTATATTGTAACAGTATTTGTGTATGTGTGTGTGTGTTGCTCATCCGTCGTTGCAAAACTGCTGAAAAAAACTCGTAAAAATAGCTCGTTTTTATTCCCACCCAAAAATTTGCCTTTTCAATATGGTATAATAAATAATCTGTAGGGTATTTTGAGCTGAAACTTCACAGACACATTCTGGGGACACCAAAGATTTAAATTACATCTTGTGAAAAAGGGCTAAATAGGTGCCCTTTCAAGGGAACCTATTTACAGGTTTCACTGAAACCTTGCTGAGTGAAGCCATTCCGGACAGTGCGTTACATCTGCCAGGCTTTCAGCTGTTCAGAACGGATCGCATTGTGGGATTTAAGTGGGAAAACAAGAGGCAGTGGAACATGCTTTTACATCAATGAATGTTGATTTGTTGAATGTTGAATGGTGAACAGCCCAAATACAAACAGCATATTACATGCCCCACCAGAGCCAAGAATATACTGGATCAATGCTACACAACAATAAAGGATGCATATCGCTGTGTCCCTAGAGCAGCTTTGGGACTCTGAAATAGGGAATAGGGAACACACTGAATAGGGAAATCGGAGTGGCTAAAAGAAGCTACTCTGAGAAGCTGGAAAACAAATTTTCAGCTAACGACCCTGCATCAGTGTGGAGTGGCATGAAACAACTCACAAATTACTGGACCTACCCTCAACCCTGTTGGTGGACGAACAACTGGCTGACGACTTGAATATTTCTACTGTAGATTTGAAAGGACCAATCTCACACCCCACACCCACTCTGACCTTCACTTCCCACAAACACCAACACCTCCTTCCTCCTCCCTCCTCCTGCTACTTAACCTGCAATTATGATCTATGAAGATAATGTGTGCCAGGTTTTTTGGAAACAAAAGACGAGGAAGACTTCAGGCCCAGATGGTGTCTCACCAGCGTGTCTTCAATGCTGTGCTAACCAACTGGCCCATCTTCTGGCATCTTCACACAGATCTTCAATAAATCACTGGAGCAGTGTGACGTCCCATGCTGCTTCAAACACTATCCCTGTCCCAAAGAAACCAAAAATTACAGGACTTAATGACTACAGACCTGTCATCCTGTCGTCCGTGGTCATGAAGTCATTTGAGAGACTGGTGTTGGTCCACCTTAAGAACATCACTGGACCCTTTCTAGATCCCCTTCATTTTGTTTATTGAGCAAACAGGTCTGTGGAGGATGCAGTCAATATGGGATTGCATCATATCCTGCGACATCTGGACAGACCAGGGACATATGCAAGGATCCTTTTTGTGGACTTCAGTTTGGCTTTCAACAGAATTCAGTTTGGCTTTCAGCAGAATCATTCCAGCTATACTCCACTACCATCTCACAGGAACTGAAGTGGGAAACACACATTGACTCCGTTGTGAAAAAGCCCAGCAGAGGTTGTACTTCCTTCACCAGCTGAGGAAGTTCAACCTGCCACAGGCACTGCTGATACAGTTCTACTCAGCAGTCATTGAGTCTGTCCTCTGCACTTCAATAACTGTCTGGTTTGGTTCAGCTACGAACTCAGACATCAGAAGACTACAAAGGACAGTTCGGTCTGCTGAAAGGATTATTGGTTGCCCCCTGCCCCCCCTTTCAAGAACTATACACTTCCAGAGTTTGGAAAAATGCTGGAAAAATCACTCTGGACCCCACTCACCCTGCTCACTACCTTTTTGAACTGTTGCCTTCTGGCTGATGCTTCAGAGCTCTGAGCACCAGAACCATCAGGCACAGGAACAGTTTTTTCCCCTCAGGCCATTCATCTCATGAACAGTTAAAATTGCCCCATTGAGAATAATTATGAGCAATACACAGTTTAGTCTTTTTTATATTTATCCAACACATCTCCCTCGTATCTTCTGCCATTTCATCACTATGTATGTGTATGTGTGTGTCTGTGTGTGTGTGTATGTATGTATGTGTATAATATAATTATTATTATCTGTGTCTTGCTGCTGTTTTTTGTATTGTTGTGCACTGGAAGCTCCTGTCACCAAGACATATTCCTTGTATGTGTAAACATGGCAATAAAGGTCATTCTGATTCTGATTAATTTTTAACCTGAAAACATTTACTGTCAGTTACCATTTTCTCTGATTGTATTCATGGAGACCAGAGCTATGTCGTTATTTAACATTTTTAACCCGAAAACGCTTACTGTCAGTCACCATTGTCTCTGATTGTACTCACGGAGACCAGATGCTATATCGATATCTTTATCTTACTGTCTATATAATTCATAACTGCACCTTTATTATGCAAAATACAGTAAGGTGATTGTCATTTTGTAAGTTTTCTATGAACATAAGAGAGTTGTACTAAAAGTTGAATGTTTACTTGCAAAGGCCAGCACATCTGCACAACATATCAGTACCATGAGGGATGTTGATTGCCAGCCTGACTCACCACAACACAGTGTAGTGTCGGTACACAGCTATCAGTGAGGATGCTTCAGGCACACTACAGGAGTGCAGGTTTGTGGATGGGTTTAATCATCTTTCATATACACACTAGCTATAATGTATTTGCTGTTGTATAAACTTTTATTAATATATGTGAATTGTATTTTTTCACTTGCAGAACACATTTAAACAAACAGGCTCCATTCCAGGATGGTCCACCATACACAAGGGAGTCTCCTCAAGCTGTTGTATCTGTCTTCTAACCTTTATTATAATAATGTTAGGCAATTGTAGGCAATCGTATGTCATAAATTAAATCTGATTCCAGAAAATATAATTGATTCCAGAAAATAATACCTGTTTTAAACTCGCACCTGTACAACAATTTCTAAATGCCGCATGATGCAAGACAACCCCTCAAAAATGTCATGTCTCGTTATAGCGCAAAGCTAACGTCGTTATAGTATATTTTTGTGTTGCTAATCCATCGTTGCAAAATGGCTGAAAAAACCGACAACAATTAGATAAATTCATCAATTAACCATTCAGAAACAACCTGGTTTATTCTCACAGTTGTGACTTCTGCCGGAGTCTCTCCTTCATCAGTGTCCGACTCATGTTCATACATATATGGCTGAACTCTGGTATTTACACTGTCAGTCATATTATTTCTGATTTGTTGTTGCTGTAGTATCCGAAGCACGAGCTGTAAAGACACAGCCCTCTTCATGAAAGGGGCAGGGAGCAGCAGCTCATTTGCACTTAAAGAGACACACGAAAACAACATGTTTTTGAATCCAGCCAAAAAGAGGCATTTACAACATGGTATAATAAGTGATCCATGGGGTATTTTGAGCTGAAACTTCACAGACACATAAAATAGATTTATATTACATTTTGTAAAAATGGGCATAATGGGTCTCCTTTAATACAGTATCATAGGTCTCCCTTAACACAGCATCAGCTTAAAAGTGAGGTTTTCTCGTTTTTTTTTTTTTTTACTATTGGACTCTCTACTAGGTGCTACAAAGATTTCCTCTATAATGAGTACATTTCCACTATGAGTACATTTATTATTTATGAGATGTATGGGCTACCACAAGTGCTCTGGAATCAAGTGGTCAATTTTTTTCCATCATAGGAAATGTCTTTGTTGTTGCAAATCAAATTTAAATTGTGAATTGCTGATCATAATGAAATTCAAGCTGAATGGTGATTATTAGCCATAAAGTTGCACTATTATACAGTGCTGTGAAAAAGTATTTGCCCACATCCTGATTTGATTATGGCAAATGTGAAGGAGCTGGGCTTAAATGTTGTAACAGTGGAGGAGAACATAGTGTTGCGTTTGGGGGATGTGAGGTGAGGAATAGAGCTATTGAAGTGCAGAACGAGAGAGCTAAGAAGAACATTATATATGAAGAAGCAGTTAAAATGGTTGATGCAAAGAATAAAGAGAAAGTTAAAGACAGAGACATGCAAATTGAGGGAAGGAAAGAGTTAAGTTCAGAGATGGAGGGTAGGAACACAGAGGATACGATGATTGTGAATGAAGTAAATTTTTTGCTGTTCATAGCTGAAGTAATTAATTGTACTGCACAAACAGAAAAGAAGACAATTCAAATTCAAATTATAGGCAGGGCAGCAGAGAGATTATTAGGAGTAGAAGGTACATCATGGGTAATGATTAGGGATGGGCTGGTGAACACAGTCGAGTCAGGAAGCTTGGTTTGGATAGGAGTGATGATTTTAATATTACAATGGAATGCGAGAAGTCTTGTGGCTAATGGATTGGAATTTAAAAGTATTATTATTGAGATGGAAATTAAGCCTGATCTGATATGTATACAAGAGATGTGGCTTAAACCCAAATTTGATTTTGTTATAGAAGGTTATGTGAGTGAGAGAAGAGATTGTGGGGAGGGTAACGGGGAGTGTGTATTATTCTGATCAAGGAAGGTCTACATTATAGAATATTAGGTAAAGGTATAACAATAGAGTATGTGGTAGTGGAGGTGTGGGTGAATGGATTAAACTATGTAATAATAATTTTTTATAATCCTTGTAAGAAATTAATGTTGAATGATTTAGAACAAATAGAGGGCCAAAATGGAGATAGGGGACTTCAGTGCACATAGTACGTTATGGGGAGGTTTAGTGACAGATGGTAATGGCCGGGTTGTAAGAATTTGGTGTGTTTGAATGATGGAGATTAACATTGACATCTTATTCAATTGCAAGGAGTACTGAATAGGAAATAATACAACAAGACACTATAGGAAGTGATCACTATCCTATTAACAACAGTGCAAGTAAATGCAGGAAGAAGTGATGTGAATCAGGGAAATATGGGTAAATGGAGGTATGATAAAGCGAGTTGGGAATAATTTATGAGTTTAAGGGATTAAAGAACATTATAATAGAAATGGATAGATCGATTGAGATGATCAGTAGAGAAATAGTACAAGCAATTCAAACAGCAGCAAATAAATGTATACCAAAAAGTAAAGGGGGTAGTCATATTAAGATAGTTCCCTGGTGGTATGTGCCATAAGAAGAAAAAGGAAAGCATTTAGGAGAGTCAGGAAATCACATCATTTTCAACATTTGATAGAGTATAAACAAGCAAAAGCAGTTGTAAGAAGAACATTTAGGAAAGCCAAGAAGGTGTAATGGATGTCATACTGTAGTGAAATAGGTAAAAATACATCAGTACATTTACGCATTTGGCAGATGCTTTTATCCAAAGCGACTTACAGAGCCCTTATTACAGGGGCAATCCCCCCGGAGCAACCTGGAGTTAAGTGCCTTGCTCAAGGACACAATGGTGGTGGCTGTGGGGATCGAACTAGCGACCTTCTGATTAACAGTTATGTGCTTTAGCCCACTACGCCACCACCACTCCATCAGTAGAGGAGGTGTGGGGCATGATTCAAAATTCAAAAGTATAATGGATATCCAGTTTAAAGCATGAATGGAGAAACAGCTGTGGAGGATGGAGAGAAAGGGGAAATGGTTCTAAAGGCATTTATTAAAGTAAATAGTTCAGAAAATTTGACTGAGCAGAGTAAGAAAATAAGAGAGGATGTGTTGAAAGAATATCCAGGTTTAATGGGGAAAAAAGAGACTGTTAATAATCTGTTGGATGCCCCATTCTCTATGAGTGAATTAAAGAGGGCAGTGAGAAGAAGGAAACAATCTACTCCAGGTTTGGACGGAGTTAGTTATTGTATGATGAAGTATTTAAGTGAAGTTTCTATAAAGGTGATTTTAGCATTTTATAATAGAATATGAAAAAAGGTATACTTCCTCAAAGTTAGAAGGAAGCATTAATTATACACATAAAAAGACAGGGAAAGACCCAAGTAATCCCATAAATTATCGTCCAATAGTTCTTACCTCTCATTTATGCAAGGTAATGGAGAGAATGATAACTGATAGATTGACTTATCATTTGGAAAAAAAAAACTTTCTACTTATCAAAGTGGATTTAGGTGTGGAAGAGGGACTTTGGATCCAATAGTATCTTTAGAAGCTGATATAAAGAAGGCATTTATAAATAAGTAAAGTGTCATCGCTGTTTTCTTTGATATAGAAAAGGCATATGATATGTTGTGGAAGGAGGGATTATTAATAAAGCTGGGAAAGATTAATATAAAAGAAAGAATGTATAACTGGGTTAAAGAGTTTTTAATTGGGAGGAGAATTAGGGTGAAGGTTGGCGGGTTTATATCCTCTAGTGGCATGATTGATAATGGAACACCCCAGGGCAGTGTAATAAGTCCACTTTTATTTATCATCATGATTAATTATGTTTTCTCAAGAATACATACAAGTATGGGCAAATCATTGTTTGCTGATGATGGGGCACTCTGGTTTAAAGGAAAGAATATTGAATATAATATAAAGAAAATGCAATGTGCATTAATTGAAGTAGAAAAGTGGTCAGGGGATAATGGATTCAAGTTTTCAGTGGAAAGGACAAAAATAATATTTTTTACAAATATGAAGAGGAAGGTGGATGTTAAATTAAAATTATATAAACAAGCACTGGAAAGTGTTAATAGAATAAGATTTCTAAGAGTATGGTTTGATAGTAGATTAACCTGGAGAGAACATATAGAAAAGATGTTGGGAAGATGTAAGCAAGTAGTGAATGTAATGAGGTGTATTTCAGAACAGGAATGGGGTGCAGATAGGTTGGCTTTAAAAAACTATATATACATCTATGATAAGATCTATATTGGATTATGGTTGCATAGTGTATGGTTCTGCAATTAAATCTAATTTAATTAAATTGGAAAGAATTCAGTCTCAAGCCCTAAGAATTTGTTGTGGAGCATATTTGACTTCTCCAGTCTCAGCTCTTCAAGTAGAGATGGGTGAAATGCCTCTGCATATAAGACAACAATTATTGGCATTTTATTGGGTAAATAAGAGGTCAGAGTGGAATCACCCTAAAAAAAAAGGTACTGATGCCTAGTTGGATGGAGTGTGGGGAAATTAGTGAATTCATGAGACTGGAAGAATTCAGATATGCTCCAATAATTCCTTTATCTCCAGTGCCACTGTGTGTTATGCCCCAACTAGAAGTTGATTTTAAATTATTAAAAAGAAGGCAAGAGGAAGGTCCATATGAACCTGAGGTATAAGATGTAAGGGAGTATGTGGGGTCAAGATATGGGGATTATATGCACATTTATACAGATGCTTCGAAAGACCCCAAAACAGGTCATGTGGGTGCTGCATTCATAATACCAAAGTTAAAAGTGTATAAAAATAACAGGATATCAGATTACCTATCAGTGTATACTGGAGAGATGTTTGCAATAATTATGGCAATAAGGTGGATTAGTGAGTTAAAATATCTAAAGCAATAACATGCTCAGATTCTAGTTCAGCTCTAATAAGTCTGAATGATATTGAAGTCAAGATATGATAATAGAGATTTCTCAAGAATTATATTCTATTCACCAAAATAGTATAAAGGTACAGTTTTTGTGGGTACCGGCTCATATTGGGGTGAGAGGTAATGAAGAGGCTGATGTTTTAGCAAAAAAGGCCATAGAGAGAGATAGTTGATATTCCGATTCCTTTTAGTAGGTCAGAAATAAAGTCAATAATCAAAAAGTATATTCTGAAATTATGGCAACAGTATTGGGACACAGACACAAAAGGTAGACATTTGTATGGTATAAAGTCATAGTGGGTAAGGGATGAGTTTCAGGTGGGAGCAGATTTGAGGAGAACATCATTTCAAGATGAGGATTGGGGCACACAAGGTTGAACAGCACAATGCACTTAATAGGCAAAAATCCAATGGGTCTATGTGAGATATGTGGTGTTGAACATGTTTTAATGCACTGTAGGAAATATACTGTTGAAAGGAGTGAGTGGAAGGATGAACTAGTAAATAAGGGTGAGCAGTTTACAGCAGTTTCTTGGTAGAAACATAACTCCATTATTGTTACAGTATTTTGGAAGTACAGGTTTGCACAAATGTATATATGTAAGAAAAATGATTATTATTATTATTTTATCTACATTTATTTTCATTTATTTTACCCCTCCGCAACAGAAGTATAATTTCTCTCTGAGAGGCTGCCAGGCTTTATACTTTTTGTAGCAGCACCTGCAGTATTTCTGCAATTGAAAGGTTTTTTGCACTCTAGGGGTGCTTATCAATTCCTTATTTGCACATCTTTGTTTCCTTTCCTTGCTTCCTGGCACCGCCCTCTTAGGAATCGATGCAAGGAAAGGAAACGAGGATGGAGGAATCAAAGGAAGAAATCATTTAAAACTGTAATATCCTTGCTCACTCAAGTATCACTTTAAAGAGTTGATTAAAATATTCCTAATCAATCTCAATAACTGTGATATATAGTCTGAGTATGACTCCAATGGTTTAATCCATGTCTTCTGAGGAAATATGATGAGAACCAACCAAAATGTAACTACTTATTCACTGTATATCTTAGTCTCTAAGAATGATCATAATGACTGTACTTAGAGGCTGCAATGGCATGATTTAATTACAGTGAAAAAGGAGTTACATTTTGGTATGTTTCTCACCCAAAATTGACCATATTGCCTCAGAAGACATGAATTGGATTAAACCACTGGAGACCTGTGGATTACCATTATGCTGCTTTTCTGTACTTTTCTGGAGCCTGAAAGTTGCAATATAAAGATATATTCACATATCTCCATCAAAATATTAAAACATAAAATTTGTGTTCTGGGGGTAGAATGAAAGTCATAAGTTTGAGACTACATGAAGGATTAGTAAATGATAAGTGGTAATTTTTAGGTGAACAATTCCTTTAACCTAAGGGTAAATACAGTGATGCACTTATTTTTGATTGCATTTAAATGAATTTGGTCTCTTGTTGTGTCTTTTACCTTTAAGCTCTTTTGGCATTGAGGCCTCCCTGGAAGACCTTGCCCATGGTTGTCTCTCCTCTGAAAAGGTAACATCAGAAAATTTTTCTGATGTACAAGTAGATAGACTTGACTACATTTGAGTTTTTACAGTATGTTTTCTTATTACAACATATATTACCTCAAAACCAGTAAGTTTGAAAAAAGAGGAAGAAAGTATTCTGTTTAAAGAAGATAATATGATCCTTTGAAAATTAGAATGCAACACTGTTGTACTTGAGTTATTTGAATTAAAAGTTGTGTGAGCATTATAATAGCAATCTGGTTTGTCTCATATCTGTAGTATACAAATAATTTGTAATATATAGGCCAAGGGTGTTTTTGTGTGTGTATGCTCAATTCAATAAACATATTAATTGTCTCCTACGAGTTCAGTAAACTGAATTTATTTTTACCATTTGTGTCCTCTGTTGCGTCCTTTGATGAAGTTCTGGGAGGTTCATCAACATCTGCAAGCAAGATGAATACACAGTTGTTAACTTTAAGAGTTGAAAGCATCATACAGTACTATTCAGTTACATTATTGATTCTAACTTCAGGCAAATCATGCGAAGGGAGAAAAGACTTTGGCTATTTGAGTGTGTAAGAGAAAAAGAAAATTAATTGCTGATATTTGCAGGCAACGTGTATTTCCTATGCAATGGTTCTTTATTTGTTTATAAAAAAAATTACTTGGTTGCAGTTGGGGTGGAGTTGGAAGTTTTGCTTCGATTACTGTTAAACATTAAAGTGAACTGGTTTCTGTGGATGAAATTGAACATCAGCAAATCTTTATAATGATATTTTCTATAATTAGAGGTGATTATTGAAAAACAATACTATCATACCTTTGTCTGGCTTTTTTCTTTCAGTGCCAACTGTTGCCTTGAGGCGAGGAAAGGGTCCATCTAAATGGCATGCACAATATTAAATGAATAATACTTAAACTAGATTTAGTAGTAAGTAGTTGGGAATTTACTGGTATACCTTGATGCTTTCTCTTTGTTGCAGGTGGAACACACAATGCGTTCTCATCTAAACAAAAAAAAAGTCAGTATTATCAGCTTCCAACAGAGAATACCTTGTTACCAGAAAATGAATGTCTAATCTGTTTCATTTTCAGAAAAGGGCACATAAGGTTATATACAGTATATCGCATACCATCACTGCTGTCTTCAAATCTGCTGGGTTTGTTTGTTGGCCTCTTTAAGCTTTTACCATCATCGCTCTCTACAGCAGAAGTATATTATGCTGTTTTGCTCCACTTTTGGACCCTCTCAAAATCGCCGATATCTCATCCCGCCCGCACCTGCATTCAGCAATCAAAACTTGTCCCGCACCGCACTGTTGCGGGATGTGTGCTTCTGTTTTCCATGTTGTTAATTCGGTGTCGATGAGAGATTCTGTCTGTCATCACGTCTTACATCTCTCATACATCTTTTTACAGTGCTGTGATAGTTTTTTGTTTGTCATTGCTTTTTAAAAAACTAATATTTTGCCATGAAAATAACATTTGGTGCTTACATACCATTACTTTCCATCCATCAATCCATCCATCCATTCAAATTCCTGTGTTCTCTAAATGACTTTACACATATAGATTCACTGGTAAAAATATAAATACCCGTTGCTATCCTACAAAGGCCATACTCATTAACAGACATTGAAACTGAGAAAAATGTCTTGAATTATTTTGATGTGGATTTTGTTGTTACTGCATTTTCACACAATGGTTTCTCTGAATTTCAGAATACTAGACAAACTCGTCTGTTACTGGACAAATCGTAAGAGACCTGTTTCAGTCAGAACTCAATTTTGTGTTTTGCCTTTGTAGGGTGATCATTGCTTAATAAATTTCTGTCAAACAGAAAGCATATTATATAATTACTTTAAGCTGTACCCATATGTGTCACATTTTAGGATCTTAAACTTATATGTTATTGATCTTTCCATCTAATATATTTCCTTTCACTCCATCATTATTTTCCTCCTTGATATTATTTCTCTCCACTCCATCCTTACATTCGTGGGGACTCTAATTTGTAATTTGCTTCAAGGCTATAATTCTAATTTATCTGAAAGTGTATTACGTTATTTTGTTTCTTAATTGTTTCTTAATGAAAATATATGTATTATACTACCTCATTACTTCAATCTTATGAGTCGAGTCAAATTTATTTGTATAGCACTTTCTACAATAGCAATTGGTTCAAAGCAGCTGTACATGAAATTATGCTATAAGAGAAAATTAATTAAGATAATGCTAATATTAGTTGTTTAGAGGCTATTAGTGGTTAAAATGAGTAAAATAATTAAGTGCATATATACAATTTTTATCAGTTTATTTATTTCAATATATTTTTAATATGGGGAAAGAGTGTAAAATATAGTTATATTGGGTTTTATGATCTTGACTATTGCACCATGTTATGCCATTTAAAGACTTTAAATTAGTAGTCTGAGTAACCCATCCCAAATGCCCACCAATGATATCCCTCAGCCCACCCTAGCAAAGCTGTCAGAAGCCGGGCCTGCTTGGTTCCCTGAAAGGAGGGAATGAGATGCTGCATCAGTAGCTAACACTGTGGGAATTACTCTCAGGAGTGACTATCTCTGAAGCTGTGTGGAATTCCGCCAATCTCACTGACAGATGGCAATTGTTGCTCTGCCCCTTATGCACGCATCATCCTGGGCATATAGACCAGATTACAGCACCACTTCCTTGGGATATTTTGACTGAATGGAAGAGCCATCTCTCATTCTCTAAATGACATCAACAACCCAGTGAGAACTTCTTTACTTTACCTTTTGGTTGACCACCAAAAATGACAAAAAGTTGATCTGACAGCCTGAATTGACTCATCTGGTCAATATACTGTATATGCACAATGCCCTCACAGGACAAAGCATATGCCATCTGTAAACTTCGTCTGACTCAGAGGAGAGAATGCCTACAAGGGGACAACATGAGCCTTGAAGGGAGTGGCCATTACTTTGGGATCATATGCTTCCTTGTGCTTGAGAATGGCCTTCGACAAGCCTGGTCCAAACTCTAAGCAAGAGTCTGTGACGACAAGGCCTGAAGGTCCCCAACACATCTGATTAAAGGCCAAAGTGAGTTTTCAGTTTTCAAAGCGAGTATGTGTCAGCTTACCACATCTAATGGCTCAAACCGGAATTTTAAAGAGCATCAAAGCGTATTTAACACCAGCACTAAGTCCCAGACTGGGGCAATAGAGGGGTGCGAGGGCCTCAGCTATCTAGCTCCTCACTACAACTTACTGTCCAAAGGGTGTTTGCTCACTGAAAAACCACCCAGAAGGTCATGTCCCAGCGCTATGGCAGTTACATAAACTTTAAGCATGGATGGAGACAGTTCTGCATCCAAACACTCTTGCAAAAAGTGGAGCACCGCATGCACAGGGCAATGCATTGGGTTCTTGTCTTGGAAGGAACACTACTACTAACAAAAAGGCCAAATTGGACATGTGTTGTGACAACTTTGCATCTGACCACTTGGCCAAGCACAACATTTTAATTTACATTTCACATTCATTAGCATTCATGCTATACATTTTATAAGTTTGTGTTTCCTGGTAATTGAACCCATGATCTTGGCATTGCTAGCACCATGCTTTACCAGTTCTACAGATACAGCACAATTCTTTCTGATAGCAAGAAGACATTCTCCAAATAGCTAGCATGGCTACACAGTTGTGCATCAATAGGAGACGTAACAGACTGTCGCCACATGTGATAAGGCACTTTCGTGTTGACCCAACACTGGAGAAGCCTCATATGCAGCAAATCCAGAGGGATGGCTAACCAATTCACTTACATTGCATTCAGAATGTATTCAGACCCTTTAATTTTTTCACATTTTGTTGTGTTACACACTTATGCTAAAATGCTTTAAATTATTTATTTTTGTCACATCAATCTACACTCCATACCCCATAATGACAAAGCAACAACCAGATTTATGATAACTTTGCAAATGTATTAAAAAGAAAAAACTGAAATATTCATTGACATAAGTATTCAGACCCTTTGCTATGACAATTGAAATTTAGCTCAGGTGCAACCCATTTCTCTGGATCATCTTTGAGATGATTCTGCACTTTGATTGGAGACCGCCTGTGGCAAATTCAATTTATTGGACATGATTTGGAAAGGCACGCAACAGTCTATATAAGGTCTCACAGCTGAAAATGCATATAAGAGGAAAAAACCAAGCCATGAGGTCAAAGGAACTGCCTGCAGAGCTCAAGAGACATGATTGCGTCAAGGCACAGATCTGGGGAAGGCTACACAAAATTTAGGCTGCATTGAAGATTCCCAAGAGCACAGTGGCCTCCATAATTCTTAAATGGAAGAAGTTTTTAACAACCAGGACTCTTCCTAGAGCTGGCCTCCCAGCCAAACTGAGCAATCGGGGGAGAAGTGCCTTGGTAAGAGAAGTGAGCAAGAACCCGATGGTCACTCTGCACTGTAAAAAAAAACCCCGTAAAAAAACGGCAAATCTCTGGCAGCAAAGTTTCCAGACGGGTTCTGTAAAATTACAGTAAAAACCTGTTTTTCAAAATTACATGCAAACACTAAAAAAACGAGAATATTTTACAGTCATAATTCATTAAATTACAGTATATTACTGTTAATAATTGTTAATAAACTGTAAAAAAACAGATAAATTATGTGAAAATACATTTTAAAAAACGACTTTTCTGGAAAATCTCTGTAAATATAAGCATTTTATTAGTTACTTTACTAAGTTGCTCTGTCTTTATACAGTAATATTCTTTTAAAATACAGTTTATCTTTGTAAAATAACTAAGAAAAAAATGTATAAAAAAGGAATAAGTATGTGAAAATACAGTAAAAACAACTACCTTTCAGGTTAATCTCTGTAAATGTATGGCTTTTATTAGTTACTTTATTAAGTTGCTCTGTCTTTATACAGTAATATTCTTTTAAAATACAGTTCTCATGTATAACTAAATGTTTCCCCCAGTAAAATAAAACTATAAAAATGTAATGGTACCTCCAATAAAACAGAACAGTCATTTCAGTGAATTGCAAACAAATGTTTAATGTTAATTGGACAGTAGAAATACAAGCAGAGCATGGAAAAAAATATCTACATCAAAAAGGCAATATAAAAATCTATACATTTGTCAAATAAAGCGTTTTACTGGCAAAATTAAAAATAGGACATTTAAAGGATTTAAAATATACAATATTTTGAACTCTGCATGGGTCTAAACGCGTTTCAATTATCCGTATTATTAGAAACTAAGTTCCTAGCTCCCTACTTCGTTTGTCTGGTAACACAGGGAAGCCCCACACCTGCATTTGCAACAGGGTTAAACTATGATGAATGCTATTCACGCTACAATCATAACGAGAGAGAAAATCAATAGTTGTGCCATTTTGATGGTAACACTAACATGTCAACCAGAAGAATCAATGAATAAATAGACACTGGTATGATTTAACTGAGCATCACCTTACAAAGGTACTTTTATCATGGTTGTCAAAGATGTGCATACCCATACAGTAGGAAAGGGCTTCCTGCATTACCAGACAGATGGAGCAAGAAGTAGTGAACTTCTGTTTTTTAAAGCAATTACTGAAACATATTTCCAAAGTTCAAAATACCTTTTAAAGGGTTAGCAAAAGTGAACAGGTGCTTATGCTTTGAAGTCCATAAAAGTGCATATATCCATCATGAAAACAATCACAGGGCTCTGACGGGTTAAAGGATTAGTTCACCTCAAAATGAAAATTTCCTGATAATTTACTCACCCCATTCCCATCATAGATGTTCATGTCTTTCTTTCTTCAGTGGAAAATAATTTAAGTTTAAGGGAAAACATTACAGGATTTTTCACCACACAATGGACTTCAACCGCAACCAAACTGTTGAAGTCCAAATCAATGCGGTTTCAAAAGGCTGCAAAAGAAGTGCTTCAAACGGCTCTGCACGATCCCAACTGAGGAATATGGTCTTATCTAGTGAAACGATAGGTCACTTTCTAAAAACAAAAAACACATTTATATACTTTTTAACTAAAATTGTTCGTCTTGTGCTGGTCTGCGCCGCGCCAGGCATTAAGTCATAACGTTGGAAACGGCACAAAGGATTTAAATAATAATAAATTAAAACAAAGATGTCAGATGATTTTGAAGTTGGAAGAGAAAAATTAGATAATTTCCTTCCCAGACTTTTTGAACACAGACGGATAACTTGGATGACGAAACGCGTGAGGATTCCACCGTTATGACGTAATGACTGGCACATCCCAGACCAAAAAAGTATATCATTTTTTTTTTTTTTAAGAAAATGACCAATTGTTTCACTAGATAAGACCATATTCCTCAGCTGGGGTCGTGCAGAGCCATGTGAAGCTCTTCAAGCCCTTTGAAACCGCATTGATTTGGACTTCAACAATTTGGTTGCACTTGAAGTCCATTGTGTGGAGAAAAATCCTGAAATGTCTTCCTCAGAAAACTTACATTTCTTTTACACTGAAGAAAGAAAAGACATGAACATCTTGGATGGCATTGGGGTGAGTAAATTATCATGAAATTTTCATTTTGAGATTAACTAATTCTTGTGGTGTCAGAAGAATCGTTCATCTTAGACTACACAGATTTCAGATTAAAAATATTCCCCTATTTCCACACCTGGGTTGCCATGGTCATCTGATGTAGATCCATAAGCACAGGTTTTTCTATAATCTGAAATCACAAAAGAAAGAAATATTTTAAAATACTATTTAAATTCAGGGTTACCCCTAGCCATGAATAACTTGCATTATGCACCTTTAAAGCGTAATGGGTTGGTTTAAAGGAGAACTCCGGTCAATTTTAACATTGAGCTCATTTTTTTGCTCAAATTTGGAGTGCTGTCAGTACAGAGAACAACGACAAAAATCGGTGTTTCCTACACCGTGTTATCCTCTTTAAAATTTACACCCTGTTGACTTAAACGGGGCAAGTTCTAAACCTGCTTTTAGCCTCTTAACATCCTTGATTTGTCATTACAAGTGCACAGCCATGTGAGTGATTGTATTCAGAGTGAACACGGTGAATCTGACTGCAGTAGATGTGAAAGATATGAATAAAAATTATGTTTATTCAGCCAGCTCACATACCTGTATTTACTTCCTGTTTTCGGTCGAAGTCCACAGTAGTCGATTGTCGAGTTTGCGTGCGCGATCCTTAGTTATCTAGTTACCAATGATCGCGCGCGCGAACTCGACAAACGACTACTGTGGACGTTTTTTTTTGTGGAATAAAAATACGTTTTGGAATATTGGATCGTATGAGTTAGACAATCAACTGTGGATTTCACTGAAAAACAGTACGTTAACCGAGGTATATGTGGCTGAATTAACATCCCTTTTATGCATAACTTATCTTCCACATCTACTGCAATCAGATTCACCGTGTTGACACCGTGTTTCGAGGGTAATAGGCTAAAGGCATGTTTAGGCCCCGTTTCAGTCAACTGGTGCACATTTTAAAAGGAGGATGACACGGTGTAGTGAACACCGATTGTTTTCATTGTTCTCGGTGCTGACAGTACCCCACATTTAAAAGCAACAGAGCTAACGTTAAAATTGACCCGAGTTCTCCTTTAATGCACTCCAATAGTGTAACGTTACATATAATACATTATAAGTAACGTTATATTACAATATTTGATATACTACATTCAAATATGTATTAATTCAAATTCAGATGATATAACCTACTAATGAACTATATAAACAACTGCAATGCCATTAGTAACTTGAACATTCACTAGTTACACATTTAGCACCACACAATGTGCAGGCCTTACCACGTGCGTCACGCAAAGAGCGAAGCATTCAAATGGATTCTTAAAACACTAACGTTATGTACAATAACTTATGTTTATTAACAGTCAACCAGATATATTTTATTTCATAAAACATAACTATAACGATACCTGTAAACAGACCAACATCAGCGTTGGATCAACGGGGCAATGGCTTCTCTCTCACTCTCTCGTGTAACTGTAGACACTGAGCGTAATATGATAATTAGTAAGCACATTAGGAATTTCAATCTTATTACAATTAAACACACTTCATCACAACGAACACGATCAAATGCTGCGATCACTTTAAAACGTAACTTAGAAGGATAAAACGAGTAAATTCAAGAAAATACAATAATGGGAAAAAAAAACATTCAAATAACTCCGTGTTACAAATGCATACTTTTTATATTGAATTGAAAACACTCTTACCTTCGTTCGAAACGCGGAAGAAAACAGTACATTCCATATTCCAAAATGCCAATGCAGCTCCTCCATGATTTCCGAGGATGGCTCCCCTAAAACCAATAGATTTGAAATACCCGCGCTAATCCGTTGAGAAGACGACTCTGACAACCGTTTGTCATTTTTCAAACTTCAAAACCATGTGACCAATCATTGCTCTTTAGGCTGTTAGGACACATTCGACATTGTGGGCGGGAATTGGCGGCAAATTTGAATCTGTGTCGCACACACACATACATACACATAAACAAGATTAATCTGAATAAGTATGCTGTTGAATAAACGTGTGAATATTACATAGTTTTATGGAGTTAATTAGAAAGTTATTTTCATTATTCTCTGGAAATATTTTGATCTTTGTCAAAATACACAAATCATTCTCTGAATAGGCAACAAAAGTTACAATCACACACATTTATATATATGCACACGTATTAGCAATATGTTATAGCCCCCCCCCCCCCCCCCAAATAAATACTTATTTGCAGCTGTATCATACAAATAAATAGTTCAAAAAATCATACATTGTGATTTCTGGATTTTTTTTTTTTAGATTATTTCTCTCACAGTGGACATGCACCTACGATGACAATTTCAGACCCCTCCATGATTTCTAAGTGGGAGAACTTGCAAAATAGAAGGGTGTTCAAATACTTCTTTTCCTCACTGTATATGTGTATATATATATGTGTGTATATGTATATGTGTGTGTGTATATATATATATATATATATATATATATATGTATATGTATGTGTGTGTGTGTGTGTGTGTGTGTGTGTGTATATATATATATATTTTTTTTTTTTTCCAGATCAGATAACTTGAGGGAAATGGTTAATTCCCAAATTAAAATTCTGTAATTTGCTCACCCTCAAACCAGTGTTACATTCTTTGGTGGAATCCAAAAGGTCAATATCCCGGTAATCTATATTACTCCATATTCTCGATACAAGCCGTTTAATCCAACTTCAAAAAAAAAAAATTTCAATTTTTTTTTTTTTTGCGAGGAAGCGATCTTCAGCTTTCTCTGAAAAACAAAAACTTGTGCCAAACAGCAACGGTTCCTGCATGTCTCGTGAATATCATCAACATCAATGGTACCGTATTTTATTAGAATTGGAAGTAATCTGTACTACAACATTTTTAGAATTTAGCTTTTTTTGTCATTGTGGAATAATGGACCCCCATTAAAAAAAATTTTAGATGGGAAAGAGCAGACAAGATATTCTACAAGAATGCACCTTTTGTGTCACACTGAAAAAAGAGAGGCATGAATGAATGTAAAATTTATATAGTGCTTTTTTGACATTACACTCAAAGTGAACAGGGGACTCTCCTCAACCACCACCAGTGTGCCGGATCCACATGGATGATGCGACTGCAGCCATAGTGCACCAGTACTCTTGCCACACACCAGCCAATTGGTGGAGGAGTGATAGAGCCAATTAATGGATGGGGATTATGAGGAGGCCATGATTGAGAAGGGCCAACAGGGGGAATTTGGCCAGAACATACATGTTTGAAACAACAGGTAAATTGAGACAACATTTTACTTAAACTAGCAAACCTCAAGACATGAAGTGAAAAAAAAAAAAGCATCATCCCATCTCTGAATTTGAAGCAGCCTTCAAATGCATACAAGTGAATTATAACTAGTCCCATCTGTTTCCATGCTTGAACAAGCATGCATTATGGCTGTAAATCTATATTAATATACTGTAAGCTGATGCTCTTTACAAGTCCATGCGTCGAAGTTCTGATGTTGCCTTGATCCAAACATTTTGTAAGTGGTGCCTCAGTTTTTTAACAGTTTTGATTGATCAGATAATATCAAATATGGAAGACACTCACATATATAGGAAAACACACCCTGAGAAGCAAAGT
Organism: Moxostoma hubbsi; assembly: GCA_032164185.1. NCBI lineage: Eukaryota > Metazoa > Chordata > Actinopteri > Cypriniformes > Catostomidae > Moxostoma > Moxostoma hubbsi. The sequence continues at coordinate 20,374,190 of JAVLUX010000044.1, read as the reverse complement.
CAAAAAGTCCTTAAACAAGTTGAAAGGCAGCAGCACTAATGAATCACATTTAAGTCACATATAAGAAACACAAAGGGCTTAGAAATAGGTATGACAGCTGTGTTGTAGGATGAATGTAAACAAAGAGATTGCCTTTGGTGTGCTTCATTTTAAAATACAATTTTCATGCAAAAACTTTAAGAAATAGTTCACCACTCCAAAAAACAACTGCCATTATTTACCCTCATTCTTCCACACCTATTAGTTGTTTTTTCTTCCATGGAACACAAAAGAGAAGGTGCCAGAGAATTTTTACACCACATTATAAAATGACATAACATAGTCCAGTAATCCATCTGAAGAAATATGATGGCTTCATGTGAGGAATAGACTGAATTGAAGTCACTATTCGCTGAAAATCTTTCCCTTCACTGCAGCTCTCTACACATTCAAACTAGTGTGTCCTGTTCAGTTACGACATGTGAGACTAATGAGGTTTGCCGTCTATGAAGTCAAACCTGGGATGATGCAATTTTTGACTCTGAATGAAGACACAGAATGAGAGTGTCTTTTTTGGAGCTTGACAGACATGGTCACTATGAATAGTTATAAAAAAAAAAGAAAAAAGTTCTATGAAGTTTCTTCAACATTTCTTTTGTGTTCGACAGAAAAAAACATTTTGTAACATGAGGGGTACATACAGCAAAGAATGGCAGATTGTTTTTGGAGTACTATTCCTTTAAAAAGATTGTTCTCTTAAGTACTGTCTTTTTAAGGCAGGTCCTAAATGGCCTTTCTATATCTATGAAGTATCCTTCCTGTATGTGAGAGAATCATATAAAAAAGTGATACGAGCATGTAGCTGAAGGGATTTCATTTCTGCAACATTTCCATTAACATTTTATTAAAAGAGGCATTTCCACCTCTTCTATCCAAAAGAAAGCTGAATAACAACACAGCAAAGATCTGACCACAGCAGATGATGTGTTAAGGCATAAGGATTTGTCAAGCTGTCAAGGTTCCTGCAGATGTTGCACAAGACTGATATGCCTAGGTAAGATTGGTTCAAATCATGTTAAGGCTGAGATCCTGAGAAATGTTTCTTTGGGATAAGAACAGACTTTCTGGCCTCCTCAGGTAAAAGTGAGGGATCGGTCAAGATGGAGGTGCTGGTACAGAGCTGCCGCAATGTATTGAGTACCACTGTTAAGATGAAAGAGAAAAAACAGTGAACAACATAATACACAGACATAAAAAGTAAACCTTGAAAATGTGTCACTGGAAAGTTAGAACAAAATTTAAAGCATGGTTTATGCGCATTTACCCCAGCAAGCATGCTGCTATTTACATTCCATATTCCTATGATCATATAGACCATGGTACTCAACAGGTGGCCCCCAGGCTGCAAAACATCTTTTTGTGGCCCGCATGATGTTATCACAAAATGATTGAATGTCTTGAATTTTGAGGTGTCAGTTTTCTAGAGCCTTTATGGTAATTGTCAGTGCTGATCCCGGGATATTGGCGGGATCAATGTAAAGGATCCTACTGTGTGAACGCAAGCCAGTGCCAGACTGCCTGAAAATGTGATCCCGGGATCAGACCCTAGTAACATTGCCGGGGTCAATCCCGGGACGTGTCTGTGTAAACAAAAGCAGAACCGATAACGTGAAGGGTGTGTCGTAGTGATGATGTATTTATCATGTGAAGGAGAACATTTGTGTGCAGAATAGAGATTCAACAATTTTACACTGTACCATCGTTTAAAAAAAAAAAGCAGGTTTTTTTTTACGGCATTGTGTGACTTTAATATACAAAGAAATGACCTTTTCCAATGTAAATATTTATGGTTATTTATTAGGTTCCAAATTATGCATTTCTGTATTTCTCTAAAAATTGCTGTTATTGTCCTTTTACAGCTTTGTAGAATTCATGATCAAAAAGACAACATTTGCCTCGATGCTTCATCGCAGCGCAACAGTTAGCATACAATGTGAATATTACTAATGTTTTATTTGCTTAAAGTTTAAAAAGTGCTTAAAGCATGCAGGAAAAAAATTGGCAATACTAGTTAAAAAGAGAAAAACACCAACAAATAAACAGCAAATGAATAATACATTTTGATTGTAATAAATAATGACTGAAGGAAAAAAAATGATAGTTACCTTGTCGGTGTAGTTAGTTTAGATTTTTTTAGGAAGGTAGGCTCGTTTAGAATCAAATTAAATGACAAATGCGATTACTGAATCGAATGCACAACTTAACTGTTGCAGGGCAGTATCATTGAAAATTATTATTATTATTATTATTATTATAATATATTATATATTTATATATATTTTTTTTAAATAATATTTAATATTAATAATATTGCAATGCACCATGATTTTTTTTTTTGTTTGTTTTGTTTTTTGACAGTTATCACCTTCACTTTCAATTTGTATTGTTCTTTGGAGTCATTTCAGTTGGTAGACAGCAGCCAATAACAAAAACAATTAACATCGAACAAAACAAAAATGATCTCCTAAGCCATGTATAAAAGTAGAACTATCTGCTGGAATAAAATGAATAAAATTGGCTGTCATGCAAATAGAGAGAGACAACAAACTCTCGCCATGCAGACGATTCAATTAACCGTCAGTTTAGTTTTACCATACACAAATAATTTGATTACAAGAGGATGAAAGAGCGGGCATCTTGAGAGAAAATATACAGTTATCAGTAAACTCTAGACATAAGATGTCACACTTGTCTATACAGGATTGTCCCAGCATGTGGAATACCAGCCCAGATTACGGGAAATCGCTTGAAGTGTGAATGAACAAATTTTGTAGTCCCAGAACAGGATTAATACTGGGATCTCTGTGAAAGGGGCTCATGTAAACCTCCATTAAGACTGACAACATCTGCCACTGCTAACTGTAGATTGATCCAAATGTATTACAAAACCATATAAAACCTAGACAGTCTTGACAAAGTCCATCACTGAATCTAGTATATGAATATTGTGAACACTGACAACTTACTAGGTCTAAGCATTGGAAGGGCACAGTAATGATCTAGCCACTGCATTGTGGTCTCGCACAGCTCTGTGAGGTTGGTAGTAGACACTGTTCCATTGAATGACTCAAACAAGGGTTGAATAATAACACTGAACTGAGACGGTAGTATTAAAGAAAATTATATTGTTTAGTGAAAAAGAAAGACTGTATTAATGTCATTAAGGATCATATGAAGAAAGCATATTTTATATTCACAGTAGTCACATTATACTTGCAGTTATTTACGGTTATTTAACCAGTGATGAAGCTGATAATAATGTGGACTACATCAATTTCAGACATGTTTTAAGGATACAATCCAGAATTTCCAGTTCTGTAGAGTTCGGTTTTTCACATAGTCTTCAAATTTCTCTCTCATGTGGTCAAAGCGATGGCTTGTGACGGGCACCCCTGTGGCAGGAAGCTGCTCCTGACATAAGCTGCAATAAATAGTAGATGTCCATGTAAAGCTTCTCAGTTCTGTTTTCAGTCCATACCAATCCAAACACACAAAAATAAAAGTTTTGAAGCTTGCATTATAAATTTTTCCCCCCAGTCATGAATGGATCTTTCCTTTTCTAAACTGTATCTTTTCTAAATAAATAACGTAACTTTTAATTTTTGTCTTGCAATTTGTCACTACTTTGCAAATCCACAACAAATAATTCATATAAAATAAATAGTAAGTGTGATATTCTAAAGACATGTTATTTGCAAAATTAAATAATTGACTTGATATAGTCATTGGGTAACAAATAACAAGGTTCCCTTTTTTTTTTTACTATTAGTAAATGCACGAGGTATCATGAACTAACAATTTTGTTTAAAACAGCATTTATTAATCTTGGCAAATGTTCATTGATTAAAAACACAAGTGTTCATTGCTAGTTCCTGTTTGTTCTTATTGCATTAACTAATATTAATATATACAACTTGATGTATATGTTGAAATTAACATTAATCAAGAATAAAAGTTGTTCATTGTTATTCATGTTAAATATATAGTAGTTAACTAATGTTATAAAAAAAATAAATAATCGAACCTTACTCTAATATTATAATAAAGTCTGGAAAATATTTCTACTATGTATATAAATTGAGAGCATATATCTTTTATTCTGCCCACTATAATGCTAGATATAATATCCTGAAGAAAAATTCTATTCAACTGAAATTTATTTACAGTCTTTAGAAAGCAAATTTCCTATATTTTTATTCACAGACTCCCTAGCACCTGGAGTCCCCGGACACCAGTTTGAAAACCCATGCCCTAAAGCCTGCTATATACTGTAGGATTTGTACAGTCCTTTAGGGTTGTTGGTTGTCAGACTGTATGATATTAACACATTGATGTTGTCATGGCACACTACACATGGTACGATACACATCATAGTGGACTGTGGTCCCAGTCTTCTCAATCAGTGAACGTGACTCGTGTTGTTACGGGAGCGTTGCGGAATAGAAGTGAAATGGCAAGATTCGCCTGCCCCGAAGGAGCATTTTTCTTTCTTTCTGAAAGTCAGGACATCAGCATTTCCGTTGCTCCAAAACCACTCCATCTCGAGCATAGGCTAACATATAAAAATATGAACTTTTGTTGAGAATGAATGTGAGTGCAGGAGGTAGCCTACAGTAATAATGAGCTAATACAAGCAAATATTCATTGTGAAAATAAAAAAACATGTGGCACAAAAAATTACAAACTTCCCAGTTCACATTGGGGAAAACAAAAAAGGTGGGTTATAGTACGTCTTTCTCTTTTAAACGAGTAAACTACCGGCCACTTAAAATTTGGAAAATTCATAAAGGATGATAATATATCACACTTGCAAATTCCCTGATAATGCACAAACATGACAGATTTCTATAATTGTTTCCAACTGTATCTGCTGATTTGGATTAAAACGTCCCATAAATACTTACCAATATAATTTGTTAAATTTTTTGGATTGGTATGGTCTGAAATTATTTTACACAGAGCAGTTGATATCTTCAGCTGTTCACTTACATGACTATGTATCTGTACAGAAACAGCCTGACAAGCAGTGATCTGATCTTTAGCATTAAATGTTCTCGCAATTACTTCAAAATGAAACACTTAATAACAAAAATGTAATCAAAACTACACTTGTGTTAGCGAGCACGTTTGTAAAAAAAAATTCTTCCACACAACCCAATCATGTCCCCAAACTAAAAACAGCTTTATAAGTTAAACATTTATTTGTATAAAATTACTTGTTTACAATGCACCCACTTTATAGATGTGTTAAGCTCCTCAATCTCCTCTCTCAGTCTCTTGGTCTCTTCCTGCATCTGTTGTCTCTCTAGCTGCAGTTTGCCAATGTAATCAACGGTCTTCTGGAGTGTTGAAGCATTACTAATCTGGAAACCCAATAAAATATTAAGGTAAATCATTAGGTGTACAATGCTGTACAAGCACATTTAAAGGGGTCAGGTCATGAGGAATACAATTTTTCTTGATATTTTGACACAGAGGTCATTATAATATAAAAACACACTGTACATTTCAGAACAAAAAACTGAATCCCCAATGCAATACAAGCATTTTTTTTTTTTTTTTTAAACAAGCTGCAAAAATGTGACTAGGGGGCACATTAATTCATGACCGCCTCAACCATCAACCTACTTCACATCATCATACCCTTGGCCCCGCCCACTGGTGCTTCAGTTTGAAAACAGAGAGAGAGCAGGACAGACAGGCCTAGTGTGGCCTCACTATTCCTGAACACCAAAGGGGACCCATCTGGACTTTTTTGAATTATTTTTGTATATAAACATGCACTAGACAGACATATTTGACCATTGCCATGTATCTCAGGAAGAGTTTAAAAAACACTGTGTCAAGTTACAACTCTGAAAATGAGAAGCCATTTTTTTCATTCAGCTGCCTTTTGTTTTGAGAACAAATGTCGTATGGACGCATTCTCGTGGCTGTCTGCACTATTTTTAATTGTCGGTGTATGTAAACATAGGGCTGCAACTATGGGGTGGTGGTGTAGTGGCTAGAGCACAGGGCTGCTAATCAGAAGGTCGCTGGTTCGAACCCCACGGCCAGCACCATTGTGCCCTTGAGCAAGGCACTTAACTCCAGGTTGCTCCGGGGGGATTGCCCCTGTAATAAGTCCCTGTAATAAGGGCTCTGTAAGTCGCTTTGGATAAAAGCATCTGCCAAATGCATAAATGTAAATGTAACTAATGAGCATTTTGATAATCGATTAATTTAACAATTATTAGAATGATTTATTCGAATATTCAGTGATTAATCATTAGCTCTTAACCGATTATTCAGCTTGTGCCCAGACTTAAAAGGTTGTATTAAACGTGCTTACTAACAAAGACAAAATCATCTTTTAAAAATACCTCTAAATGACATTCACTAAATTAAAAGGAAAAATACTTTAATTCAGAGAATTAATATAAAGAAATTCACTGCAAATTTTTTTTTAAAAACAATCGTTTATCAAGATATCGTTATCAAGTGTATTTGTTTTGCTTTCTACTTAAAATGGTCTAAAAATCCTTAAAACCAGATACATTTAATTGAGAAGCAACATATAGGATATTTAGACTTGCTTTAAGAGAATGTATCTTAAATATAAGTGAATTTTGTATATAGTGCAAGACCTATTCTCTAAATGCAAGTCTAAATATCTAATATGCTGCTTCTCAGGTAAATGAATCTTTTTTTTTAAATGATTTTTTGATTATTTGCAAAGATTTCAAACAAACTTCTTTCACGTTGTCATTATGGGGTATTGTTTGTAGAATTTTGAGGAAAATAATGAATTTAATCATTATTTAAGTTTAAGCTTTAAGTTTAGAGGGCATCTGGACTGTGATCTGTGCAATTCTTCCTCTCCTCAGTCAGGTGTGAACTGCAGTGCTGCTCGTGCGCCATAATCAGAGTTTAATGTGATCCCACGTTACGTTAAATGAGATCAAACGACTATTCGACAATGAACATTTTTGTAGACAATTTTTTTTTTACTGTCGACGTTGTCGATAACGTCGACTAATCGTTTCAGCCCTAGTGCAGGATGAATCTGGATGTGTGTGTGTGTGTGTCTAGTTCACACCGTGCTTTGGACTATGTATGTGCATCATGTGGATGTGTCTTCAGCGTATTTCAGCATGGATTGCATGTTATTTCGGCTCATATCAGCGTGGGTTGTATGTTTTTTGGGCTAATATCAGTGTGGACTGCAGTCATAAAATGTTTCAAGCTTTGCACAGAAACTGTTATTGAAGGATGGGGCAGTTAAAAAAAACTCTGACCCGATCGCAAAACGTTAAGTAAGAGAGTTCCATTCATGAACACTTCAAATGACATGACTTTTTGATATTTTATGGTGCCTTCACCGGCGCATCCAAAAGAACTTTCTAAACCATTTATTGTGTTGTTGGCAGTAGGAGCACTAGCGTGTGCAGCGCAAAATAGAACGCGAAACCCGTTTACTGTCGGCGTGTTGCAACAAATCTTCCATGGTAGACAGCATCATTGATTATGATGGGCTCTATTACTTTTAACTCGGCGCGCCTCTCGCTTCCGATGTGGACAGGTGTGAATGTTAACAGTTGTGCTTGAGATGAACAGTTTAATATATTCGGATTCAATGCATTGGATATGCATTTTGTGTAACACCTGAAATTTTGTTTATGTTGTGGAGCTTGTTTATTCTCTTCAGATTGAGTTTCAGAAATGGCTGAATTTGAGGGCTGCATGATGTTAGCCAATCAGAACAGTGATAATGTTTGAGGCGGCGCTTAGGCCAAAACCGAGCGTATCAGACAGAGGGCCATAGACGGGGTGGAAAAGGATCATATATTATAAAACTTTGACTGTTTTGGTGAAAAACAAAACAAAAACATTACTAACATTATCAGTGGACCTCAGGGAAGAAAATAAAACTATTAAAAAAAAGACCATGTCATGACCCCTTTAAAGGTGAAGTGTGTATTTGTTTGATGCTTTTTCAACTACCACAAATGTATATGCATATTTCACAAATAAACATATCAACCGTTAAAATGTAAACTCCATATTTTGTATTATGAAGAGTAGCAAGTGGTAGTAAAAGATGAATACAGCTTTACGTTTGATTGAGACTTGAGAGTCGGCACAAGACCGCACAGTGTCTTAAAGCAAACATTGATGGTGAATCGCCTCTTCTGCTCAGCAGATATGTGATTCACTCTGCGACTCTGTGAAACACAAATAAATGACACAAAATGACAATTAATGATATATCGACCAGGCTGATAAATTGGACAATATGTAGACATTTTAACATTACTGGCAACGGCTAATAATGATTCATATATCAAATAATATGTAGAATATATCTACATTATATCAGCCACCCAGCTCTCTATACATCAGCCACAGAAAAACCATATCATTAGACCACAAATTTTAGAACTGTACTGTAAAAGATCAAAATAATCAAAAAGCACACATCTTTTTGTAAATATGATTTAATAAAAAAAAGTTTGCATTTGTAGTCTGCCTCAAAAACACTTTTGAATAATTTTTCAAAATACTTTTGAAACTCTGCCTGGCCAAAAAATGTTGCTGTTTGGATTTAAATAAGCAGATACTTTTACACAGATACTTTATATTTCATTATTGCAGTGATTAATATGTTTCACCTGGCAGCAATTATTTTTACCCTAACTGATGCAGTGTGTAGCTTCTCATTTCTTAAACCATAATACCAAAAACAACAATAAAAATGCCAAGACAAACCAGAAATACAAATGTTCTCAAAGCCAAAGTCTTAAGAAGTTATGTTTCAAATTTGAAGATGATCTAACAAAAAATAAGTTTCCTGCAAGCTTTTATCTCTGTAAAACCGCTGGAAGTGTACAGAGTAAAATTAATGCTCCACCTTTCAATACGACACAAAATCTGACAGCATTGCTTGGCTATTATGAATAAAACTATGCCACATTTTTTAAATTAGACTTTGGAGACAGGCTTATTGTGTTTACGAGACTCTAATATATAAGATAATATACAGTTTTACAACATGAATGCTGCTCAGATTGCATAGTTTGTTGAAGAACGACGACGAAGGGTAATTCTTCAGGCGTGATTTCATGTAAACGATGAAGCAATGTTTCTCAGATTTATCACTTTTATATACAAAAAGTGCTACTGGATGTTTTTCAATGAACGCTTGTCATGGACAATTGCCCCAAGTGTGGCGAACTGGATTCATCTGGCGATCATGTTTTCATAATAAAAGTCCTGTTTTGATATTGCATGTTTTCATTTGTACTCCTGGCACAAATAACTAAATTGCTGTTTCTGGAGCATTGCTATCATGAAACAGAGATCGGTTATCAATGTTGAACCCATAGACCTTTGAAAAGATGTATAATTTGTTAACATTCACTACATTTATAGACGGTAAATTATAAATTAAACTTAAGCAGAGTGATGTCACCACCGGGTGCGGGGGATTGCGCATTAACAGGTTAATAGAAATGAAAGTAATGAAAGTAAGAGCATTTGTTTGTGAGGCTATTCGGAAAAAACAACTACAATTTGCAGGGAGCATAAAGATTGGACTGTGGAGCAATGGAAAAAGGTCATGTGGTCTGGTGATGGGTGCTTCAGGGCTAGAAGGGAAACGCATGTAGCGATCCACCAGTCATGCATTGTGCCCAAAGTACAAGCCTCAGGAGGCAGTGTTATGATCAGGGCTTGCTTCAATTGGACAGGTCTAAGCTCAGCAAATTTATGCGGTAATAAAATGAAGTCAGCTGACTACCTGAATGTACTGAATGGCCAGGTTATCCCATCAGAGGATTTTTTTCTTCCTTGATGTCATGAGCATATTCAAAGATGACAATACCATGGTTCATTGGGCTCAAATTGTGAAAGAGTGTTTCAGGGAGCATGAGGAATCATTTTACACATGAATTGACCACCACAGAGTCCTAACCTTAACCACATTGAAAAACTTTGGGATGCGCTGGAGAAGACTTTATGGAATGGTTCAACTCTTCCGTCATCAGTACAAGATGTATAAGTATACTGTATGTCTCGTCACTGTCATGACTGCAATGTTGCTCGGAACGGCACACAAGACTTTCACCTACTGTTGCACTCGTGTACACAGTAGTGTGACAAAAAAGTGATTTGATTTGTTTTGATTTGAAGATCTCAACCAAAACTTAATGCAACTCTAGACAGAAATAAATGTTGTGATGTTGCATAAGGTTGTCGGAAATATGCCACGAGGAATGCGTGCCGTAATCAAAGCTAAAGGTGGCCCAACTAAATATTAGAGTATGCAACGTTTTTTGGCCAGGCAGTGTAGTTGTGTTATAGTCTTTACTTGTGGCAGTATCCACATAAATCAATATAGCATATGCAGAATTTGAAAAGTATGATATCTCTGTACAAACTGATTAGGAGATGGCAACTGGTTCACCCATAATAGTGGTGTGATATCATCAACTGTACCTGACTGGCTTCGTTTTTGGCCAGGCCTGTGCTGCTGCTACTCAAAGGTGACTGTGGGCTTGGCACCTGTTCTGATCCTAATGGTGACCCTTGACCAGAGACTCGGCGTTCATCATGTGCTAAAAAAAACAAGGCTTCCATTGAATCATACATTCAATTAAACAAATTAATTCCTAAATGTAAGGGAGAGTAATAGTCAGCTGGTCTTTATCACAGAATAAACCCTGATCAGGACAAATCTTGTCACCCTGAAGTATGATACAAGGGTAACTTTTTCGATAATGACTAGCTTCTTGTACGTTATTTCCAATTATTACGCGACTTCGTACAAAAAAAAAAAAAATGTATTAACATCAAATATCGGTTTGAGCTGAAATTGTATTATTATGTAATAAGAAAATATCACAGAGAAATAGATGAAAACGGTTGTCTATACAAAAATATTTGATCCACAATTGACCAATCAGAATCAATCAGCACAAACCAATTCTTTTTAATCTGACCTGTACTTGATGACTGTGCCGATGTCTTGTTGTTGGATAAAGATGTAGTGGTTTCTTCCTTGGGCACGTTTAGCTGAGGAGACTTTTGTGTTTGAGGAAGAATGTGAAAACCAGCAGATCCCTGCAACAGTTTGAAAATTTCACAAATGAAGATTTTTTTAAATAAGAACTGGTTTATTTGTAGCATTATGAATTGGAACAGTTTGCCCAAATAATTTGTCAACATTTGCTCACTATGTCACTCCAAATCTTTATGACTTTCTCTCATTGATCTCAAAAGAAGTGAAGCTGGATATTCCATTCTATATAATTCGCAAATGGTGATAAAGTGTCGTTGAAGCTCCAAAAATGAACCATTAAACTGTATCCTATAGCTTAGTGTATGAACAGACATTATTCACTGAAAATCCTGCCCTCCGTTGTAGCTCTCAAATCACATTCAAAGCAATTTCTTACAAATGTTACTCACACAAAGCTGTCGTATGGATCCAGCAGACTTGGAATACAGCACACAGGTTGTATGTACAAGGCTTGGGATCAATGCCCTTTTGACACATCGATAAATGTAAGATTTTCCCTATGATTTCTGATATATATTGAGATTTAGATATAAAATAGGGCTGCTTGTTGCACAATAGTCTTTGTCTTTTTAAACATATTTATCAACACAACTATCAGCACACCAGACATGTCTGATGACGACATGACGCATTCTAAAATTTGAGACAATTATTTATTTTCTATAAAAGGCATGCACACACCGCCAACGCTGAGCGTCAACATTCTGAAGTGCCACGGAGCGCAACTCGCATAGTTTTCCATTAAATTCAAACTCAAATCATTAATCAAAAAGGACAAAGATTATTTACTCTAGTATAACTGGATGATATATTGTGTATAAGTATCTTTCATAGAGCCTACACAATATATTTTCAATAAAAATGTCTTTTTGGGGTATGACAGCTTGAATCAAAAGACATATTCAAGGCTACATACACAGAAATTGCATAATAAATGCTGCAATTTCTAATCGCTCAGTTTGCGCAGTTACACAAGTTTCACTAACCTGCAAATTCATCCATGTCACTTTGTTCTTTCTTGAAGTACAAAAACCTTTGTAACTTTGGACTGCCATCTGCGCCACATCTGCTTGTCCTGTGTGTGTGTACTTGTGTGCGATCGTGACCGTGGCCGGCTTCAGTAAATGGTATATCGCCCTCTTGTGGTCTCCCAAAGTTATAATGCCAGACTGTTAAACAGAGGCCAATTGAGTGAATCGAAAAGCACGATAATTGGGCTTCTAATTTAAATGTCGGCTAATTTTAATATATCGATGCCTTAAAAATATATTAATAAAATAACGTGCCAATCAATAATAAATATTTTAGGACAACCCTAGTATGTACTAACTTTATGGTGCTTTCCATCATTTTTGGAGCTTGACAGCCCCTGGTCACAATTCACCTTCAATGTATGCAAAAGAGCAGGGTCAGCATTCTCCTTTTGTGTACAATGGAAGAAAGAAAATAATACAGGTTTGGAATAACATGAGGGTGAGTAAATGATGACAACTGTCATTTTTGAGTGAACTATCACTTCAAAAAATTATTTCATAATGGGGTCAAAATGTTAAGGAAACACATTTGGTATGAGAGAACTAATAAGAATCTGCCAAAGTACAGGCATCTTTGCAATATGGAGTTACATCAATCATTATGCAGAATATAAATTACTCCAGAACATTGAATACAAATCATTATGTGTTGGCTTGGGACCAAAAGGCATTATTAATTAAATTTTTTCTACTGAGAACAGGATAGGAAATGGAGGAAAGCTTACACCAGGAATACTGGAGGAGGCAATGACCACACCAGTGGTGGGGACAACATCAGTGTTGAGAGGGGACGGAGTAACAATGACAGCACTGGTAGGACCTGGAAATGGAGTTATGATTTGAACAAGATCAACATTGAAAAATTCAGTCTCTTTCAAGACCATTCAAACAAAAAAAATATTAGTTGTCTTGTAAAATAGCAATCAATAAATGTAGTATATTTTCATGTTCTGTCCCTTTTAAGGGTTAAATCAACCAGTATTTAATGGTTCATTGATGAATTCCCTTCAGAACAGTAATTCTGAATTCTGAAATCACAACATATTGCCTATATAGTGTGGACTTCACTATGTTGGAAATAGTGAATGAGTGAACAAAGAAGCCATTTTGAACACAGCAAAGCCTACCCATCCATCACATTTATTTAAGTGGAGTTCAATTCATGGTTAAACTTAATTTATTTCATTTTATAACAGTTTATGCAGAATTAAACATTTTATGGCCCGTTTTATCTCTTCCATATAACATGGAATACAATTACTATTACTGTACATTAGGGCTGTCAATCGATTACATTTTTAAAATTGAATTACACAATGTCTCAATTAATTAAATCTCATTTAAAATCGCAAATACAAATATTTGCTTAGAAAGCCCCTAATGTAACAATTCAATATATAATGATGAAATAATTATACATAGTTATCTTTAAATATAAAAAAAATTATATATAGTTATTCAGATAATTAAAATGCATTACATTCTTGTGGCAGAAGAGTTAATCATTAATAAGACAATACAAAAAACGGCTTTAGAATACAATGTATTGTTTACTACCATATTATTGATCATAAGTCAATCATTGACACACAGTTCACAGAAATCCATTACACAAGTGAATTTGTCAATCAGTTGGAGATTTATTATGAGGGCTTATTTAAGGACCCGTCAATTTCAACAAGAGTCGGACATGCTCGTGTAGCATCTCGGGTGCGTTGCGTCAAACATTTTAGGTCACTGTGTCAAGTTAAATATAGTTTAATACTTAGAACACATCTTGAGATCCCTTAGTTCGGATTTGCACTCCATCAAGTGTTTTGAACGCAAGAAGGTAACTAATGTCTGTTTTGTGCTGTCTGGTTGTTTTCTTCACTGTATAAACTGTGTGTTGCTCATACAGCTGAAATTTCAATTACTGCCCTCTGGAGTAAACAGGTGGTACTACAAGCTTGCATTACTCAGGAATCTTCCTTATTACAATCCAGGGGCATTGCGATTAATTGGTTAAATTTTTTTAACGTGTTATTTTTAAATCAAAATAAATTACACTGAATTAACGCATTAAATCGACAGCCCTACTGTATATACTATGCATCAACCGGTGTGAATTGGTAGAGATTACGCAACGTCGCAAATTGGTACATTTAAGGTGCTGCAAGTAATCTTTTTATTAAATGACATGCAAAAATATGATTGCTTTCCGTTTGAGTAAGCAAATTCAATTTACACTTGGTGTATACAAATGTGTATCCACCAAACGGAAATTCCAGCGCAATATGCAAATAAAGTTCTCTTCAGTGATCATGCTTATGCTGGTCAGCAAATTAAAAAGATGTTATCTAATTTAAGTGACTTTGCCCAGTGCACGTGTTTGTCAGTGTGTGTGTGCATGCGCAGTGTATTTTTCTCCTCTGGGCTTGTCGTAAGTAAGATGTGTCCATGCACATCATTGTCTGTGTTTAGTTTCAGTTTTGTCAGCGATCTGCATCAAATAAATGAAGAAAAAAAATTCTGTCTCTCCTACAACATATATCAGTTTCTTAATTTGGTATAATTTATTGTGTGACATGAGCCAAATGCAAATAATCTGTAACAGATCTGTTATGTTTCACATTTTCATGACTGGATGGCTATCCGATAATAAAAACACATGAAGTGATAGTGTAAATACCCCCAAACTGTCAGAATGTTTCTAGCTAGCAACCTGAATAACAAAAACATTGGAGCACTATAATGAACATCTCTCTACATGTAATACCAACTTTAAAGCTGAAGTGTGTAATTTGTTTGATGTAAAAATATTTTCTCATAACTTCGATACATACGCTTAGAAAACTTTATAGATTGATTAACTATCTGTTTTGGCTGCCTAATGGCAGACGGGGGAGTGTTTGGGAAATCTGTCAATTCTGTTTGGTGAGGCTAGTGCCACAGAAATAACACATATCATCTTTATTCAGCACGTTACAATGTATGTAATGAGAAGTGCCACAAACCTGTGAGTATGAGCTGAGGAGAGGGCAGTGGATTGGCTGGGACAATTGGTCTCTGTGGGTGTCGGGTCTTTTTACTAGAGACAGGGGTCTGGATGGGTTTGGGCAATGCAAAGTTCAGTGGCTGTGAGGCAGAGGACGAGGCCACAGGCTGTGGAGATGGCGCACCAGGCAGCTCAAAGCTTGACCTGTGACTTAAGGTAGTGGCCGCATCAGTAGGCGTTACTATGGAAGGAGCGGTGCGAGTTTTTACAGATGGAGGTGGGATGCTTGGGGTGGGATTGTTAGCTGTGGTGACTGTAGAAACGCCTCCACACTGAGGAGGGTGGGGTGCTGGGGGGAGGGACGGGGCTGGTGGTGGCATGAGAGCCGGCGGAGGAGGGGTCACTTGCTCCGAGAACAGACGCATGTAGTTCTGTTGGTAGGAGGAGCCAACAGAGTTAACAATGTCCTGATTGGTTGCTGAGAGATGGCTGGCCAACGGAGCAGAGGGAATGAGGCGATAGTCCAATGGTATGGCATCTGTAGAGAGCGGCATGGAGGAAAGCAAAGGAGGCTAGCAGACAAACAGAAATTAGAGATTAGCACAACATTTTGTAATGTGTAGACTGCATTGCAGACATGTTCATAAGTCAAGTCTCAAATCTTTCATCACAAGTCCAAATCAAATCTTAGGTCTTTCAAATAAGTACAAGTCAAGTCTTACATTTATTTTGGTATGGTAACACTCTTCTATGTAGCAGGATTTTTTTTAATAAACCCCGTTGCAGGTCAAATAATGTTAAAAATGTATTATTTCTAGGGATTTCCTCGAAAAAGTGAGCAACTGACTACACATTATTATAAGAAAAAGTATATCTAAACAGTGCCACGATATTCAGAGAAAATATTTTTCCTTGTAGACTAGGGCTGGTAATAATACAGATTTCCCGATTCAATTCCATTCCAAATCACAAGTTTTTGATTCAGTTTAATTCAGTTTTTGTAATTTGGGCATATTTCAGTTATAATGTCCATTATATTTACATATGAAATCATACATTTTCTCTCAGCTAATGTTAACTATACACGAGACATTTGAACTTGGTACATTATGAAAAACAATTATTGTACAAAATTTTACCATAAGTTCTTATCATTTGGGTCACATTTGAGCTTTTTATCATTTTACAAATTCCATGTACTCCATCAGTAAATGCCTTGAAATTGCACACACACACACACACACACACACACACACACACACACATACTGTATATTAGTGCTGATAGACGATTAAACATTTTAAATTGCGATTAATCGCATAATTTTTTTTTTCCCAGTTAAAAATCACCATTAAATCGCAGATTTTGAAAGTGATTAAATTTTACTCTAAATACACATTTTCTTGTCAAAACACATTTATTTCCTTTTTAGGAAAGCAAAACCATATGTAACATTTTCCAAACAAAGCCTTCCACAGTAAAAATACAGAAATGCACATTAAAATGACACCAATTCAAATAACATTAAACGTTTCCCAAATTCTAAGTGGGAGGTTGACCAAGTAAAATAACTAGTCCCCTCATTGGTTGCATAATTATTGCAATAGCCAACACTCATCCTTTACAATATTAATCACCCAGCAGACTGTAGCTGTGACGTGAGGGTGTCATTGATCCAGCATCAAGTGGCCAGCATCAAGTGGCACTTTGATCTCTACAAGAAAAGCGCTGCAGACAACGTCCCATTCTGCATTTTCATGATATTTAAAACTTAATAGTTAAGACTTCTGTGGTAATAAAACTGCGCCATACAGAAGTCCCTTCTGGGCTTGTTTTGAACTTACAAATAGCATTAAGAGGTCCTTTCCCATAGCTGTTGCTTGCATCAGCTTAATAACTCTGGGCAGACACATAGCAGAGGTTCCGCCCTAGTCCTACCAGTGTTTTTGCTGGTTGATGCTTTATTATTGTAAATGCATACATCATTGCATGCGTTAACAGTTTGACAGCTTTAATACACAGCTCTGAAAAAAAATTAAGAGACTACTAAAAATAATCAGTAATCAGTAAAAGTAATTCAAGGCCCTGATGCTGGCATACAGAACAATCACTGGGTCTGCTCCAGCATGCCTAAAAACATTTATGCAGAGCTACACTCCCACCAGAAGCCTGCGGTCGGCAAATGAGTGGCGCCTTGTTGTACCAAAACAAAGAGGCACCAAAACACTTTTCCGGACTTTCAGTTTTATCATACCACGTTGGTGGAATGACCTCCCCAACTCAATCCGTGAAGCTGACTCACTCTCTATCTTCAAAAAACGGCTAAAAACACATCTTTTCCAAGAGTATTTAACCAGTCGCTAAAATATATACTGTGTGTGTGTATATATATATATATATATATATATATATATATATATATTTATTAACAATTCTTGTTGCACTTAAATCGGTTTTGTATACTATTCTGATGATCGTGAAACTTTGTAGTATGGCACTTTTCGTACCACTGTCTCCTTAAGATGATTCGCTATGTTTTTCCTCTTTTGTAAGTCGCTTTGGATAAAAGCGTCTGCCAAATGAATAAATGTAAATGTAATCAGTTTCTCTGGATTTACTATTTATAGGTATGTGTTTGAGAACAGAGCAGAAGCAAGCAATTTTTCTTCCAGGATAACACTGTACGTGGCTTGATTCATGCATCCTTCAGAAAGATGAATCTACCTGATTCCAGCCTTGCTGAAGCACCCCCAGATCATCACTGATCCTCCACCTGATCGTCTAATGGTTAGTCGGAGACCTGGAGAGGCCTTCAAGCCACAGTGTCTCACACCCACTGTGAAATTTGGTGGAGGATCAGTGATGATCAGGGTGCTTCAGCAAGGCTGGAATCGGGCAGATTCATATTTGTGAAGGATGCATGAATCAAGCCACGTACAAGGAAGAAAACTTGTTTCCTTCTGCTCTGACAATGTTCCCCAACTCTGAGAGTTGTTTTTTCCAGCAGGACAATGCTCAATGCCACACAGTCAGGTCAATCACGGTGTGGATGGAGGACCACCAGATCAAGACCCTATCATGGCCAGCCCCCAATATCCAGACCTGAACCCCATTGAAAACCTCTGTAATGTGATAGGGGAAGATGGATGGCCACAAGCTATCAAACAAAGCCAAGCTGCTTGAATTTTTGTGCCAGGTGTGGCATAAAGTCACCCAACAGCAATGTGAAAGACTGGTACAGAGCATACCACGACGCATGAAAGCTGTGATTGAAAATCAGGGTTATTTCATGAAACATTTATTTCAGAACTCTTCCCAAGTCAAAACATTAGTATTGGTTGTTTAAAAATGAATATGAACTTGGTTTTCTTTGTATTATTCGAGGTCTGAAGACATCTTTTTTTGTTAGGTAGAACAAGTGCTAACCAAGCATCTCAGGCTTATTTAATGCATTCTGGGCATACCCAAAATTAAAGGCTTATAACTCGACATTGGTTCTAGAATAGATATTTTTATACCCAAGTCCCTCATTTCATCTGTTGTTGATTGCTCAATTGGAAACATCATCTTCTCAGATCACACCTTGGTGAGTTCAGAGGTGTTGCCACATACGGAGAAAAAGAAATCATATAGTTGGCGCTTTAATGTATCCCTTCTGCAAAATCTTGAATTCCAACAAATGGTAAAGGCTGAAATCAATGTTTATATAGAGACCAACTGGTCCTCAGTATCCTGTGGTCATGGCTTGGGAGGCACTTAAGGTGGTTCTTAGGGGTCGGATCATACAGTATGACTCATTCATGAAATAATCCAAAGAACAAGAACACGTGGAGTTGGAAGGGAATATTAAAAGTGGCGAGGCAAATTGTCGACAAAAAAAAAAAATATAATTGACGAATAGTCATTTGATCTCAGTTAACGCACCATGGGATCACATTAAAATCTAATGATGACACATGAGAGCAGCACTGCCGTTCACACCTGACTGAGGAGAGGAACAATTACACAGCTCACAGTCCAGATGCTCTCCAAACAGCTTCAGGAGATGTACATCACAAAGTATAAGGGAATTATACAGAAGCACACTCGTTGTGGAATAAGGGGAGTCGGAGATCTTTAAAAGCAAACACCCCAATGTTACATCATAAATGCAGTTTTAATGCATTATAGCTTTATTAAAGTTCAAATAATATGGAAGCATATGGAGGCCCAAACATAATAAATAAATAAATAATAAAAAAATAACTAAAAGGGATAAATGTCTTGACAAAACAAATATAATTAGTTTTTAATTAAATTTATTCCTGAATTTATTATTGTAGGACTTTATTCCTTTATTATTTTCTAATTTATTTTTACTTTTTTTTTTTTTTTTTTTATTTATTCATTTATCTTGGATTGTTTTTTATTTTTTATATGCATTTATTCCCACATATATTTATTTCCATATTTCTATATTCCCATATATATTTATTTATTTATACATGTATTTATTTTTACTTTTCTATGTGCAACATGGAAATGAGGGAGGCGGTCCATGCGTAGCTCCAGTGCATCATTGGTTGAGAGCTCAACAGTACTTATCAGAAGCAAATAAGATGGACGTCCCACCTTAGCACCCCTGACTCGCACAGATTTAGAATATGCAGGGAAACGTTTTGGAGAGAGTCTAACAATCCAGAATGTGCTTCGACATTCATACAGGCATACAGCTCTCCTTCACCATCAATAAGCACCTCTACTCTAAACGAAACAGTCATTTAATGCGTTAACCACTTCATTCGCCAAGATGCGCAACTCTCTAGATATATGTGAAGCATCAGCAATAGATTTTTTTTATTGCAGAACTTATATATATACACATATACACATACATAAACGATCAGGGAAAGGAAGCATGGTTGTATCTTTTACAATTAACTATCATAACAGAAAACAATATTATGGATTTTCGGACATCAAAATATGAAGTTATATACACAGAAAAAAAAAGAATAGCATAAGGTTAAATCATATCATTTATGAAACTTGCTCATTTTGTGGTTTTGTTGAAGAAACAGTTCCCCATTTATTTTGTGATTGTAGTATAACCAATAAATCTTGGATTGACTTAAGCTCTTATGTTTTTAGCCCCACAAATAGATATAGTTTACACATATGCTATGTATGACCTGACGTCACATCAAAACAAGTCAAGAGTAATCGAGCACACACACTTCAATCCACGATAAACCAATGGTAAGCAGGACCCGCCCACATAAATCATCATACAAGAGACAGAAACACAAGAATAATTATAAAAATAAATACAAGTGGGAATAAATAAATATAAAAATAAATGAATGCATAAAGAATACAAAAAATTAAATACTCAAAAAAAGTTAATGAATAAAAATAAAAGAGAAAATAAAGGGAAAAAAAGTCTACAAAAATAAATTCAGGAATAACTTTCATTAAAAACTAATTATATTTGTTTTATCAAGACATTTATTCCTTTATTTATTTTCTTATAATTACATTTATATATTTATTTATTATTTTTGCAGGTTTTGTCCTCCATAGAAGCAGGTCATGTAATTAACTACAAACTCCGACTCTGGCATTTCTCTGCATGGCCAGCGCCTCTTCTAGGAGTTGTGCGAATGTCCCGATCTAAGGGGGAGAGATTGAAACTGCATCCGACTGATATACACTCTCCCTCTTATCCTTAGCTTATCCCTCGAGCCCGCACTTGCTAAAGCTAGATTATAACGCAATGGCTCGTGACTTATTGAATCATAAAATGTCACTGTGCATTTCTTATCGTGAAGAAATACGTGGCAATACGCAGCTTTATTAATAAGAGAGAGTTTGTTATTTGTGTGTTAAAGATGGATTGAATTGAACAGAAAAGTGAGAGAGGGTAGTCTACATTGTACACTGAAACAAAATACATTTTTTATTTGTTTTGGGTTGTTTTCCAATAAAAAAAATAAAAAAAACTAATTTAAAACAATGTAAATTTTCTTTAGCAGCTGTATTGCAGAAGAATTTTTTTTTAACTGAGAATGTTGAATATAATATTAAAAATACAAATATTTTAAAACATCTAAAAGTCCTTTAAAAAAAGATGAATTCACCTGAGAAGCAGAATAGAAGATATTTAGACTTGCTTTAAGAGAATGTATCTAAAATACAAGTGTATTTTGTATACAAGTGTATTTTTTTCACTTCGTTGTATTTCTGCGAGTACTCATAAGTATATTTGCTTCACTGCACACGCAGAAGTATAACCAAGTGAAAACAAAATACACGTATATACAGAATACACTTATATTTAAGATACATTCTCTTAAAAGTAAATTTATCTGGTTTTAAATGTAAAACAAGACAAAACATTGAAAACAATAGGATATTTCGCAGTCTAGTTCTTTACTGAATTAAACTTAATAAAAAGTATTTTTCCCCCTTTAATTCAGTGGAGAGGTATTTTTAAAAGATGATTTTTTTCCCCTCTATTGTTAGTAAGCACGATTAATACAACCTTTTTAGCCGGGGCACAAGCTGAATAATCGATTAAGAGCTAATGATTCATTGTTGCAATAATTGACGAATAGTCGAATAATCATTATAATAATCATTATATTAATCGATTATCAAAATAATTGTTAGTTGCAGCCCTAATTGCAATACAGATATAATACTATTTTGTCATAGGTGGAGTTTTGGCTATTCAGGGCAAGACAGTCATACTTTTGAGTCAGGGGACAAAGCTTTTGGCTAGATATATAAAGCAGAGTGTGTCTTTTTCTAACATTCCCTCAGTGAAATCTACTGGTAGTGAAATATTTACCTCAGTCATTGATATTAATAATGCTTTTAAAGAATTCTATCTTGATCTCTATAGTTCCACGTCTTCATCTACTGATGAAGATATTAGAAACTTTGTGAAACCATTAGAATTCCCTAAACTGACAATTGAGCAAAAAACTGAGATATATTATTCTAAGATAAACTTAGGAGCTTGGAGAGGTAATTAAGATCTTGCCTACAGGCAAGGCTCCGGGACCAGATGCCTTTGCTGCTGAATTTTTAGATCTTATGCTACTGAACTGGCTCCACTTTTGTTAGAAGTTTATACAGAATCATTAAAGAATTGAAAGCTTCTGCCAACCATGACAAGCCAAAATCAGACTGATTCTTAAAAAGGACAAAGATCCAAGCGAGTGTAAGTGTTACGGTCCAATTTCCCTGATACAGATAAGACATAAAATATTGGCTAACTGATTAAGTTATGACATCTCATATAGATCAGGTGGGGTTTATTTGTGGCCGCTGCTCTTCTGATAACATTAGGCGTTTCATTAATATCATGTGGTCAGTGGCGAATGATCAGACTCCGGTCGCTGCCATCTCACTTGATGCCGAAAAGGCGTTGGATATGGTAGAATCTTTAAGATTTTGGAAACAAACGGGTTTGGGAATACTTTTATTGGATGGATTAAATTACTAAATATGCACCTGGTTGCGGCGATGCAACAAATGGATTAATTTCTGGATAGGGGCACCCAGAGGGTTGCCCTCTTTCCCCATTATTGTTCTGTCATGCCCTGGAACCATTAGCTGCCACAATAAAGGATGATGATTCTCCAGGGGTGGTGGCGGGAGTTATGGCGCATAAGCTTTTGCTTTGCGCAGATGATATTTTGTTATTCGTCTCCGACCCCACTAGATTTATGCTATGCCTCCACAGAATTATTAATTCATTTTCTAAATTCTAAGGATACAGAGTCAGTTGGTCTAAATCCGAAGCTTTGGCTATGACAAC